>JACMZG010001908.1:62156188-62231858 GCA_018340805.1 Microvelia longipes | reverse complement strand
TGTTTAATTTCGATAAAAACACCACTGGATGGCGAATGTATGTTTGCCTAACTTTTACTTCACCTTAAGGTAGGAAAATGATAATGAATAACATTAAAGTAATGAAGAGTAATAACAATAATGAAAACATCATATAAAAACTCTTTCAGAAGTTATTACTAAACAATTTTTAGGATTTAGACGTGAAAGGTTTTGTGACAATGGTGCATTATGAGTAAAATTAGTTGGACGTAATCCTTGTCAGTACTATTGACAATTAACGACGGTTTCGGGAGCAGGTACTTCTCCCATATCAGGTTCGTCTTGAAGAAAGAAACAGTTGGTGTGTGTCAAGTGTGGGTAGTTAGGACTCTTAACCTAACTTCGTAGCAGGTATCAACGACGGTCAGCTACATCAGCGTCGAAAAGCCCTTCCGTGAAAGGCCATTCCGTCGAAAAAAATGGAACTACCCGCGAAAGGCCCGTCCGTCGAACCAGTCCGCCTCGAAAAGCCATTCCGTCGAATTTATATTTTCGACCGGAATGGCTTGAGCTTTTTAAATAAAACCATTCCGTCAAAGGCCTTTCCGTCGAAAAACATTCGTCGAAAGTCCCGATCCGTCGAAAAACTATTCCGTCGAAAAGCATTTCCGTCGATTTAATATTTTTCGACGGAATGGTCCTGACTTTTTTAGTTCTTAAACCGTTCCTGAAAATATATTAATTCGACCGGACGGGCTTTTCGACGGAATTAGGCTTGACCATTAACCCCCGTCGAGAAGGCCTTTCCGTCGAAAGACCATCTCCGTCGAACATTCCTATTATCGGATTCTTTTGGTTTACATTGAGTATTGAGTTGCATACTAAAAATCTAAAGGCGTCACTTTTAATAAAAGATTTTTTAAACTGAAAATCAAGCTATAAGTTAGTCATATACAAGGGGTGGGATGACGGGGAAATTAGGAGCATATATTCGTTGTACGTCTTTAGAGCAAATATATATATATATACATTATATATATATATATACTATATTATATATATTAATATATATATATATATAATATTTATAGATATATATAATTTATCACTACATCAACACACATTAATATATATTTTATATACTCTATATATATTATAATATATATAATATAGATTATAGTATATATATTATATATTAATTAAATATAATAATATATATTAAATTACTTTATTCAAAACTAACAAATAAGAATACATGCAATAGATAAAATTAAAATCTAACTATCCTTGATTATTTATACCTTAAAAACTCTATATTTACTTAAAGCTAAATATTGGATTATTCTATAACAAAAAATATCAAATAATTGTTCTTATACTTATTTATTAAACTACCATGGAGGAACATAACCCTGCAGTTGACCTCCAAAAAAGAAAAAAAAATCCAATTACTTCGGATTGTTAAAACAAAATAGTCACTGAAAAATAATGTAAATATTTACGTGCGAGTGGTAAATTAATTAGAAAAATTTAAAAAAAAATGGACGTCAACCAATGTCCGTTACGGCACCAGATAACTACCCAGGAATGACTAAGAGCGTGTCTGTATCCTCCATCTATGACAGTTTTAGTCTCTTTGGCATACGAACGAAAGTCCGTTGAGGTCAGGTCGTCCTTTCCGTCCGGACATGACCATTCCGTCGAAAAGTCCCTATCCGTCGATATTCGACGGAAGGGTTTTTCTCGACGGAGTGGATTTCAGGCCTCTTTCCAGTCGACGAAAGGCCGTCCGTCGAAAAAAAGAAGTTGTTTAATAGTCGACCGGAACAGGTTTCAAATAGAAAATTGGACACTCCGCGAAAACCATTCCGTCGGAAAGCTCTTTTTTGTCAACAATTTCGACATTTGGGTGCTTTTCGACGGTATGGTCAAGGCCAGTTTCCGTCGAAAAGGCCCGTCCGTCGAAATGTAATATATTTTCGACGGAACGGTTTTAAGAATAAAACGCAAAGTTAGGCCCGTTGGCGTCGAAAATATTAATTTCTCTGATCGGAATGGCTTATCCGACGAGTTGGGGAGATTCTTACGTCGACGAGGAAGTGAGCTCGTCTCTACCGCACGGACAGACCGTTCCTCTCGAAATTAAACAGACGGCCTGCAGAAATATAGTCTTATAGAAAAGTTAGCCAGCTATACAAGTATGTATGTTAATTGGCATACCCCACAGACGTAAGGTGCTACAAAGTTTTTAAGTAGTTTTTACGGTTTACTTTCAAAATAAGTTAACATAAATCTTTTTTAATAAGATTCTGCTAACAAAATGGATCTTTGCCGCCAAAATGGAATAACTAATTAATAATGTATTGAGTTTGACCATGTTGGCGCCTAAAGATTAAAAAAGTTAATGTAATCAAAAATAGCTCACTCCTGTTTTATATTAGTGAATTACACCAGAAGGAGAAAATGTATCTTGTAGGAATGAGAATATATAATATAAATATATATCATATATATATATATATATAATTATATATATATATATATATATATATATATATATATATATATATATATATTATATATATATCTTATAATATTATATATATATACTATATATATATATATATATATATATATATTATATACTAAGATATTGAGTAATGGAGTTAACTCAAAAAGCCATACAAAACACCAAAATCTCTCCACAAAATGTTTATTCTTTACATAAACAGAGCCGGCTTTCGATCGCTCGATCATTCACATAGTGGCCTAACCCAACAAACATAGAAGAAAAGAATAATCAACAAGTACTACAATAAAGCAAAACTAAAAGAAAAATACTAGAAATAAATAACAATAATAATAAATAAAATAAATAAATAAAAAGTTAAAAACATATAAAAGAATTAAACGTTAAGAAGTTAAAAAGTAAATTCTAATTTATCTATTAAAATAAATAAAAAATATAAATAAATAAATAAAATTACCGGTGAGATGCTCATATAAACGCCTCAATCAGACCTTTTAGAGCAGAGTCACTAGCGGACTGGTGGCGAGGGGCAAACACCAACGGCCGCACTATTACCGACGATCCCCACTTTCACACCTTTCTTATTAAGGGATTTTCGCCATTTTCCCTCCACATTACGTAAAATCTCAAGATTCTCAAGAGATGACAAGATCCACCCTTAGCAACGAAGTGAAGGAAAGCAACTTCATGGTCAAAGCTACCATGGTTCTCAACTATCAAATGCTGGTAAAACCTACTCGATGGAGTGATTCGTGCTCGGCAATTCTAGTACGGAACGCTCTACCTGTCTGGCCTACGTAGGTGCAGCCACAGGCACCACATTTCAAGCAATAAACACCATTCTTATCGAGCGCTCCACCCGTCTTTACACTTAGAAATGAGCTACGTAAAGAAATGCAAATTGCAAAAGCAACATTGATTCCGCTTCTCCTTAAGATGCTACCTATCTTCCTTGATAGCGGGCCTATGTACGGCACACTTCCCGCCAGGGATAAAGCTTTTCATTAGTTGCACTATGGGTAAAATTATGAAGGGTGACTTTCTTTTTTTACGCTCGACCAATTGTCAACAAGACTAGCATTATAACGTAAGACGTAGCTAATCTGCTTAATTAGTAGTGGTGTACTCCTTATCATAAAGCATATTTTTACAGAAGAATAAATGTATTTGTATGAATCCTATGGCTCCTAAGTATATGGCGCCCCTAAAAATACACAAACCTGGAGTCCCTATAAGACCTGTCGTTTCTGGATGTGGCTCAACGTGTCATGAACTTTCAAGAGTATTAAATAATGAAGTTATTAACCGAACCCATTTTGTAGCCGCTGATTCTATTAAAAATACGTCTGTTTTTTGTGATATTTTTAAGGATAGTTATATACCTGATGATGCTATTTTAGCGTCATTAGATATAGTCGATTTGTTTACTAATGTACCCAAGAATAGGTGTATACAGCTTCTAGTAGGGATACTTAAGGATGCTAATGTCGATATTCAAATCTTAACGAAATCATATCCCTAGTTGAAACTTGCCTTGAACAAAACTATTTTGTATTTAACGGAGAATATTATGAGGGAAAAGGCTTAGCTATGGGATCTCCTCTGTCTTGCTTGTGCGCTGAAATATTTTTGAATTATTTTTAATAAAACGTTTACAAAGCGTAATAACTACTATCGTAAATATGTTACAGCATGGGTTAGGTATGTCGACGACATTTTCATTGTTTGGACTGGAGGTGTTAATAAATTGTTAAAATTCGTCGATTATCTTAACACTAAACATGAAGGTATTCAGTTCACATGTGAGTTAGAGAAGGAAGCGTCTTTAAATTATCTGGATTTGACTATTACCAGGAGAGATAATAAGCTTATTTATAGTATTTTTAGAAAGCCTACTACTACTGATACGGTAATTCATTCAACTTCACAACACCCCTGGCCACATAAGATGGCGGCATTCCATGCTTATGTTAGTCGTTTATTGAGCACTCCCCTTGAAAAAGATGCTTATGATAAGGAGTACAATATAATTAAGCAGATAGCTACGTCTAACGGTTATAATGCTAGTCTTGTTGACAAATTGGTCGAGCGTAAAAAAAGAAAGTCAACCCTTGACATAATTTACCCTAGTGCAAATAATGAAAAGCTTAATCCCTGGCGGAGTGTGCCGTACATAGGCCCGGTATCAGAGAAGATAGGTAGCATCTTAAGGAGAAGCGGAATCAATGTTGCTTTTCGCAATTTGCATTCTTTACGTAGCTACATTTCTAAGTGTAAAGACAGGTAGGAGCGCTCGATAAGAATGGTGTTTATTGCCTGAAATGTGGTGCCTGTGGCTGCACCTACGTAGGCCAGACAGGTAGAGCGTTCCGCACCAGAATTGCCGAGCACGAATCACTCCCATCGAGTAGGTTTTACCAGCATTTGATAGTTGAGAACCATGGTAGCTTTGACCATGAAGTTGCTTTCCTTCACTTCGTTGCTAAGGGTGGATCTATGTCATCTCTTGAGAATCTTGAGATTTTACGTAATGTGGAGGAAAATGGCGAGAAATCCCTTAATAAGAAAGGTGAAAGTGGGGGATCGTCGGTAATAGTGCGGCCGTTGGTGTTTGCCCCTCGCCCACCAGTCCGCTACATGACTCTGTCTAGAAGGTCTGATTGAGGCGTTTATATAGCATCTCACCGGTAATTTTATTTATTTATTTTATTTTTTATTTATTTTAATAGATAAATTAGAATTTAACTTTTTAACTTCTTAACGTTTATATTCTTTTATATGTTTTTAACTTTTTATTTATTTATTTTATTTTTTATTATTATGTTATTTATTCTAGTATTTCTTTTAGTTTTGCTTTATTGTAGTACTTTGTTGATTATTCTTTCTTTCTATGTTTGTTGGGTTAGGCACTGATGATGATCGAGCGGATCGAAAGCCGGCTCTGTTTATGTAAAGAATAAACATTTTGTGGAGAGATTTGGTGTTTTGTATGGCTTTATGAGTTAACTCCATTACTCTCAGATTTAGTATATATATATATAATATATATATATATATATATATATATAATATATATAGATATATATATAT
Source organism: Microvelia longipes (assembly GCA_018340805.1). NCBI lineage: Eukaryota > Metazoa > Arthropoda > Insecta > Hemiptera > Veliidae > Microvelia > Microvelia longipes. Next base: position 62,226,277 of record JACMZG010001908.1, on the reverse strand, counting down.
ATATATATATATAATATATATATCTATATATTCTCAATCTTAAATATCATTTCTCCTTGGTAATTCACTAGTATACAATAACAGGAGTGAGCTATTTTTGATTACATTAACTTTTTTTTAATCTTTAGGCGCCAAACATGGTCAATCAATACATTATTAATTAGTTATTGCCATTTGGCGGCAAAAGATCCATTTGTTAGCAGGATCTTATTAAAAAAGATTTATGTTAAACTTATTTTGAAAGTAAACCGTAAATACTTTAAAACTTTGTAGCACCTTACGTCGGTCGGGGTATGTGCAAAAACAATACAATACTGTATACTGGCTAACTTTTCTATAAGACTATATTTCGCAGGCGTTGTTAATTCGACGGAACGGTCTGTCGTGGGTAGAGACGAGCCACTCCGTCGAAAAGCCCATCGTCGAAAGCCATTCCGTCGAAAATTAATATTTTCGACGGAACGGCCTAACTTTGCGTTTTAAAACCGTTCCGTCGAAAATATATTAATTTCGACGGACGGGCTTTTCGACGGAATGGCTTGACCATACCGTCGAAAAACCCAATCGTCGAAATGTTGACAAAAAGAGGCTTTTCGACGGAATGGTTTTTCGACGGAGTGGTCCAAGTTTTCTATTTGAAACCGTTCCGTCGAAAACAACTTCTTTTTCGACGGACGGGCTTTTCGACGAAAGGCCTGACCACTCCGTCGAAAAACCCTTCCGTCGAATTTCGACGGAAGGGACTTTCGACGGAATGGTCATTCGACGGAAAGGACCTGACCCTCAACGACTTTGTTATGCCAAAGAGACTAAAACTATTAGAGGGAGGATACAACAGCTCTTATCATTCCTTGGGTAGCTAGGTGCCGTAACGGTACATTGGTGACGTCATTTTTTTTATATTTTTCCTAATAATTACAATTTCACGTAAATATTACATTATTTTTCGACTATTTTGTTTTAAATCAAGTAAATTGGATTTTTTTTTTTTTTTTTTTTTGGAGGTCAACTGCAGGGTTATGTTCCTCCATGGTAGTTTAATTAAATAAGGTATAAGAAAATTATTTGATATTTTTGATTATAGAATAATAATATTTAGGTTTAAGTAAATATAGATGTTTTTAAGGTATAAAGTAATAAGGATAGTTAGATTTTAATTATTATCTATTGCATGTATTCTTTAATTGTTAGTTTTGAATAAAGTAATTTAATGTGGCATCACTGAAAAATGTCTGCCGTTAGTAGAATGCATGCTACAATAGAAGTTGTAGAGGGTAGGGGAGTATCTATTCTTTCTCTAGGGAGACTATAGTAGGGGTAAGTACAGTTAGGGCACCTATGGAAACTGTCTCACTTCCAGACAAAGAGACTAAAACTATTAGAGGGAGGATACAACAGCTCTTATCATTCCTTGGGTAGCTAGGTGCCCTAACGGTAAATTGGTGACGTCATAGTTTTAGTCTCTTTGGGTGTATAAATATGTGCTCCGATAGAAGTTGTAGGGGAGTGGGGAGTAGTTCGTCTCTCTCTAGGGAGACTATAGTGGGAGTAAGTACAGTTAGAGCACCTATGGAAACTGTCTCACTTCCAGACCCCTTATCACTGTGTTAAACGGGTCCTGTACTCCCTCTAATAGTTTTAGTCTCTTTGTGTTATGCACTTTAAAACCTTGTCTACGATGGGGCCTTCCCCCATATGAGGGGGAAGGCCCCATCGTAGACAAGGTTTCAAAGTGCATAACAAAGTCGTTGATACCTGCCTACGAAGTTAGGTTAAAGTCCTAACACCCGACACTTGACTCACACACTGTCTTTCTCAAGACGAACCTGATGATGGGAGAAGAACCTGCTCCCACAATTAACGTCGTTAATTGTAAATAGTACTGACAATGGATTACGTCCAACTAATTTTACTCATATTTTAGGATCTAACACAATTTTAAGATATTTAAGTTTTGATATAAGCATAAAAAGATAAGAAATCTTATTATTGATATATTATAGCAACATATTTATTTTATTTAACAAAATTGATAAAGAAATAATGTAGTAATTAGTTTGTATACTTGTGGTTATTTAAACTGTAATACAAATTAATAAATAAATAAATAATAAATTAGAGCTTATATCAGAAACCTCCAATGATCATGATATTATAATATGAGTGATGATCTTAAATAACATTTAAACGATTTTTAACGGCCGCCACGCGGCGTCGGCGGTGGGGGCCGCTTCTGTCACTGCTCCGCGGCCACATCTTGTTGTCCTGTATCAATTCGTCATATTAGTGGTTTATATAAGTGACATACTACCACAATATAAGCGAATTTTCAAATGTATTAGTGAAAAAACTTGATTTGTTTACATTATGTCAATTAATGACATTCTTTGGTTTGACATATATATGTCAATCAATAAAACCAAAACTAATGCTGATCATAAAATTTAACTTCGTATTTTTGTTAACCATACATAGAAGTATAAGCAAATCAGCCCTATCTAAACAATTATAAGGTTTGTGATTTTTTTAAATGATTGTAGTCTCATTATTGTGGGTTAATGACGTCACACATATTTCATGAACATTAGGGTTTGGGAAATTAGCAAGTTCTTGGTACAAAAAAGGTTCATTTTTGTACCAAGTTTCATTTCGATCCGAGAATGCGTTCGAAAGGTTATCGTGTCCCATAAGAACGTCAAGGACACAAACATCTCGTACATACATACATACACACACACAACACACACACAATATATATATATATATATATATATATATATATATATATATATATATATATCCTTGATCAGTGAGTCCCCTGATCTCAGCGAATTTTCTTCGAAAATTTACTAAAATGTTAGAAGCAATACAAAGTTTGTAGCAATTTTAACATGGGGATTGCCGGATAAAGTTAATGCCATATGAACTATATATAGGTTCTTCGTCCGTGAAAACTTACCTCTTTCAGTAGCCTTAGCCCAGTTTTTTGCACGAATAATTTGGCCTGGGTGATTATAGCCAGTACTTGTTTGTAATCGTAATTTGTATTAATTTAAACTCAAATAATGTATGAAGTGATACATTATTAATCATCTTTTTGACTAATAAAATTTTATGGAGTGGACTAAGTTTTCTTAAGTCCTTTGAGTTTAAGTACCTGAGGGGGAAACCTGTATTTGATTGAGTAGGTCGGGGGGACCACTCACTCTAGCCCCCCTACACAAGGGGGTCCGCCCCCACCTTGTGGAGGCGTTACAGGGCCCCAGACTCCAGTCTCGATTCTATCATCTCCCTTCATGGATCTCCCGCAACATAAACACCATGGTAACCACAATTTTATGAATTTTGATTTTTAAAATTGATTAATTTTAAAAATACATTTGAATATATAATGTCAAAATTAAACACTATAATTCAAAACGCTCATTATTTATTAACAACAGTTATATTTTATTTTTCTAAAATTTGGCGGCTTTTATAGCTATTAAATGTTCTATATTTTAAGGGCAATAATATAAAAAAATAGGTAATTACATTTAAAAATTGAAATTTGTTTTTATTTATTATGACATATTAAATATTTTTATTTATTGATTTGGATTCTTTTTGCTAATTTTCAAAGAGGAAATTAGGCAAAATACTGAAACAATAAAAACAGTTTCAACATTTATTAAGATGTTTTCTAAAGCATCTAAATTTTTTAAAAATTTTATTGCCTTTAATGATTTTTACCAATAAAATGTCTAGAAAGGACCTTTACCATTTTGGCTTAAGCAAGTTTTAGAACAAAAAAACCTCTGTAATGAATGTGAAATTAAACCTATGTTGAATTCGGTTTGAAAATTAAATTTTTAATCAAAATTTAATGTAAAATTTAATTATAGGGCAGGATAAACTCAGGCTATTAGAGATATTGAAACAATGAAGGACATGATATTGTGCCATCAATATTGGGGAAAGTCGAATCGAAAAAAGCAGCATTAAGAAGTATTTCTGATGTATTTCAGATGTATTCATACCGAGACGTTTGACTATTAAAGATAAACCTAATTGTTCTCGAAAAGCTCAATAAAATAGAGAAAATGAATCAGTTATTAAATTTAACTTACAGCCAAGCAGGACCATCACCAACTTTTATTGTATTATTTTAACTGTCACTGTTCATGGTGATAGTTAAAAAAGTAAATTTAAAGTACTAGTATGGATATATTTTAACTTTAAAAACCTTTCCATCCAAGTACATTATTCCACTGCATCCCTTAGTAGTCTTATTAGAAACTGTCCAATTAGAGTTGGTTAATTTTTATAGTAACTATGGTTATTTTACTAGTCTTTTATAGAGTAAAATTCTTCTAAACAATTTTGCAATGCATAGGTCAAATTCAATAAACAAACAAATTCGATAAAAAAATGTTATTTTATAATGATATATAATTTTAGTCTCAAAACTTAAAAGTCTAGAGTCTAGGGTGTCATGACTTTAGTCTCGCTATGATCGACCTCAGAATTGTTAGGTAACTAAATTTGTAGGGTATAACCGAAGGTGAATTAATGTTTTGAAAAGTATTACAGTAAATAGACATTAAGCCATGTTGTACAAAAACTACGTTTTATCATCACTAAACCCTTAAAAATACTAGCAGTAGCCGAATTTTTAAGTTTCAAGCTATCGGTAGTTTAGTGCGTCGAACAACAGGCAAATTAAAAAATTAAAGGCCGTCAAAGTTTGAAAATTATAAAGTCAATCCTTTCAAAATGGCGAGAAATATTAAAATAAAATTTAATAATATTTTTTTTTAATTAATCAATTTACTACTTATGGGTGTGAATTTGTGTGAAATTTTAACTCCATTGGTAAAATTTTGGATTTTGAAGCAGCTTCAACTCTTTATTAAATTTAACCTTAACTCTCCAGCGTGAAGACAAAACTTCATAAAATGTATGTTATTAATGTCTTGGATGACACATCAAGACCTGATTACCTGAAGGTTGATTTAATTACTTTTTATAAAATATTTCAATATTGAAAACACGAATTGTTCTATAGAATGGTTGAACATATTATTTTAGGAAATACACCATATATACCTAAAGATTTCCTTGCTAAAATTTGGTGTCAAGTTGTTTCATACATTAATTATGCTTTAGAGGCAGTTTAGTCTAAGCCTAGCAAAACAAGTAGAGCTCTCTTAATCCTACATGGAAGAGCTAAGATGAAATTGAAATAAGTTTTTGCCTATACAAAACTTTCTCTAATAAGTTCATTGAAACTTTCTCTAATGCTTTTATTGTAAGCCTAATTTCATTCCATTGTTGCTCGTGATTTTTTTTTGTGTTTTATACATTTTTGGGTTCGGGTGCTAAGGCCCGTATTCAGAATGATCAAAAGTTTCAAAAAAAATCTCTCCTAGGTTCTTCCTAGGTTGTTCCTAGCTTTTTCCTAGCTTCTTCCTAGCTTAGTGTCCATTTTAGAACATTTTTAACCGTCCCTAGGGCTAGGAAGAGATCTCTCCTAGGTTTCTCCTAGCCTTTTCCTAACTTTGCACCTTAAATTCTAGGAAAAGGCTAGGAAAAAGCTAGGAACAACCTAGGAAGATCCAAGGTAGGTAGAGAGGTACCTTAAATCGTCCCTAGATTGTCTCTAATCATTTTTTGTTCTATTTTAATAATTGTTTTTGAGCTTAAAATCCGTTTTGGGTAAACAAGAGTGGTTCAGGGCGAAAAATTTTTGGTTGTCACCCCCTTATAAATTTGGGGGTGCTGACCCCAAAAAGTCAAATTTTTTTTATTGCTCCAAACAACTTCTTTTGACTTGAAACGGATTTTGAGGCAATAAAAAAAATTTTTTTTGTTCGGTTACCCCTTATAAATTTTGGGGGTGCTGCCCAAAAAAATCAAAAATTTGTTTTATTGCTCCAAACAAATTCTATTGACCTGAAACGGATTTTGAGCCATTAAAATTTTTTTTTGGTTGGCTCCCCCTTACAAATTTTGGGGGTGTTGCCCCCAAAAAAATCAAAAATTTGTTTTATTGCTCCAAACAACTTCTTTTGACCTGAAACGGATTTTGAGCCATTAAAAATTTTTTTTTGGTTGGCTCCCCCTTATAAATTTTGGGGGTGTTGCCCCCAAAAAATCAAAAATTTGTTTTATTGCTCCAAACAACTTCTTTTGACCTGAAACGGATTTTGCACCAGTAAAAATGTTTTTTTGGACGGGTCCCCTTAAAATTTTGGGGGTACCACCCGGGAAAATTACAAAAAAATTACCGGAATTTCATTTTATTAGTATCAAATGTTCAGAATATGACGCAAAGGTTTGCTCCAATATAATCTAAAGTTACTGTAAAAATCACATATTGGTAATATGATGACCATACATACCAGACGATTAACGACATAATAATTGGGTATTCAAACTTCCAGTTGTCAACTCTGTGGGGATGGTACGAATTTTATCGCGATAGCTCCATACGAAGCTGAGTTAATCAAAGGGATGTATTGGTGAAATGCACCAGTGCAGGGTGAAATGCACCACCCTGTGGTGCATCTTCTTCATGAGCACTATGTTAATCGTCGCGAAATTGTGACGTCACAAAATACATATTGGCTCATATCAAAACAAAATGAAACAAAGGACCCTATTATTTATTTTTTGTGATCCTAAAGTGACCAATAGCATTGCTTTATTATAAACAAAGAAACGTTCTGCAACAAAACGTAACTTCCGTGACGTATTTATATTTGATATAGTCGATTATATACCCGAAGCAAATTTTTTACATTCCATTTACATTTTTTAATTTTTTGTTAAGCTATAACAAATGTTTTTCCCTAAGCAATAGGCTTATGAATATTATAAAAAATACACACAGTTCACGACGTAAAGAAAATCGTGATCTCTACGTTCACAACGTATGAACTCAGAGATGTTTAATGCTGATTTGATTAGAAAGATCAGCTAAGTAACAATCATAACGGGGATAGTAAGCATTGTTTACATTATGTTGGTAGAGTAAACATTATACTTATTGATGTATCTCCCCATTAAAATGTGGGATTCAAAACTCTGCCTTAACGTGGTAGTGTTGTATATTCCCATCTAGAATGAAGTAGAGCTGTTAACTGTTTTGAAAATCCCCATTTTGAGCGACCGCCTTCTTGATTGCTAACATTGCAATAAATGCTATCAAATATTATAAATGGAAAGTATCATAAACTTGATGAAACCTTATAGAAATAAATAAAATAATACTAGTGCTGAGTATATTTTATTAAGTATATAATTATTACTGGAAAGTTCTAAACTAAACTAAATAATTACGGGTAAATTGGCTAACTTATAAAGGTAAACAAGACTGAAAAGTATATTATACATTTTGTTTGTTTTGTGTAGTTTTTAAACTGTTCACAATATCAACCGCTTTTAAAACGCCTAAAACGAACTAATTGCTACGTAAACTAATTTGACTTTACTTGATATGACTTTATAGATCAGTGTGAAAATGGAAGTACCAACTGTAGGGTTTATACAACCCTATAATATGATGATTTATTTATGTCAAATATAATAATTTCTCCTATAAACTTACAATTCAAAAATGTAGCACCCATACACTCTACGAAAGTTTAACCTGTTTTTATTATCACTAACTATGTTATTGTAAAAACATTTAAATAGTACATTAATGACATATAATGATTTCTTCATAAGTGAAAATAAAATGCAAATCATTCTCTAGTTTCAAACCTTCACTGGGTCAAGGTCACGCACTTTCACATTAGATATACTTTAAAATAATCGGCAACTATAAATAAGTTTGTTGTCATTACAAATTTACGTATTTTAAGGGAGTTTATTCTGTGCCAGGTTTGTTTACAAATCATTTGTTTACTTTTGTAGAATATCTCAATATTATTAGTTTTACAGTTCTCTACTAGGTAGCGCTAGTTGTCAAAAAATGTCTGTTTACGTAAAATTGAGGTTCAAATTATTGTAAAGATAAATAATAAAATTAAGTTATAATTAACTCTAATGTAAGTTTTTATCTATTTTTGTTATATTAACGTTTTAGCACGAATAAATTTACGTAAAATCATTCCTAGGGTTGATTTTTTAAAAGCTAGGAGAAGGCTAGGAAGAAGCTAGGAAGAAGCTAGGAACAACCTAGGAACAACCTAGGAGAGATTTCAAAAACTGATTCTGAATACCGCTAGGCCTAGGAGAAAGCTAGGAACAACCTAGGAGATGGCTAGGAACAACCTAGGAGAGATTTTTTTAAAATGATTCTGAATACGGGCCTAAAAGTTGGTAGTAAAACCCAGTTTTCTCTTTTTCTAAAATTAATTTTTATCTCTCTGTAAACCTTAAGATTTACCTTTGATATTCAATTTTTATTTTCGCTCTTTTCCTCTTTCTTCTTTACTCTTTTGGTCTTCTCTTTTATTTACCACACAAAGACACTGAGACGAAGTGCTACAAGAAAATTCTATAGAAACATTTGACATAAGTATCATGCGTCTATATGCTAACAAATGATTCAGGTGATTTCAGACCTTTGTCACCACAATTTGATGCGCAAATGTAATATTAATTCCATTCCATTTTTCCTTTACTTGTATTGCCTTAGCGAAAACACCAGTAGGTTTCACATGTATCAAATAAATTGTTTATTTTTTCATTTCTAACCACCTTTGACTGTAAAAACATCCTGATAGCCTTATAAATTTCTATTTAAGAAATTTACTAAATTATGAAGAAACAAATAATATAAAAAGTATAGAATCTCGGAAGGTATACGAACTCGGTGCTGGCACCTAGCGGTAACTCTGAAACTAACCGTTACCATAACATACTTCCCACTTTTTTAATTAGTATTATGAAATCGTATCATTCTTGATTACCATTTTAACGAAACCAGTATCTACTTAAAATTGGTCATTCTTATACATAGTAATCATTTGAATTAATCAGTTTTGTGCCAGAAGTTGGTAGTTTGTTGAAAATAAGACGGCAGTGGTATATTTGGTTTTGTGAAACTACCAGATTAAACACTAGCGCTCCTGTTAGCTGGCTACGGAACTAACCTTTTTTAAAGCCCAGGACCGTTTTCATTTATTTATGTATTCATTGAGATGAAAGTAATTACCTATAACTATAATAGTTATAGCTTGATTCATGTCCAGTATAGTCATATGTTATCTTACAATATTGGCAACCCTAGTGAGCCCAAAATAATTAATGCTTTTTTTCTACTACCTACAAAATAAGAAATTTTCCCCATGTTTCGGATTCCTGGGGGTTTACCCTTTTCACCCCTTTCTCCGTATTACCGCCTCAAAGGACTAAACTAATTACATTTCTCGAAGGTTTCAATGCGTTTAGATTTTAAATTTGGAGAGTAAATAAATAAGAAAGAAAAAAATAAGAATTGCAATTTTTTATTTATGATGGAAGAAAAATGTTACGCAAAAATAATAAATTCCTTTCATTCAATATACCGTATGTTTTTTTATTAGGCTATTGAAAAAATACTTTACTTCATTTTTCATTTTGAATGATTTCTACTTGAAGAGTGACGAATCCCTGAGCCCCTCCGGAATGTCACTTGTTGTTCCCCCCACTCTTTCTCAGGGATGTAGTTCACCCCCTTATCTGCACTATAATAGCAGCCTGTCCGAGCTCAAGATTTATTGCCAGTCTAGTAAGTTAAATGGAGCAAAATAAATCTTTTTTCGTTCTTAGATTTATTTTTAGATATTACGGAAACAATATAATCAATGATCAAAAAAGAAGCTGAATTTTTTAAATAAGTAAAACTTCGTTTTAAAAAAAAATGTTTGTTTATCAAATTTTTCTTTTTATAGCGAATTTTATCAGGAAAAATAGGTTTATAGGTTGGGGACATGAAGGAGAGTGTCTTACTTATAAATAAATAAATAAATAAATACAATAATATATATATATATATATTACTATATATATATATATATAATATATAATATATATTTTTTTTTTTTTTTTCTGTTTCCCCTCAGTAGTATCCCTACTGATGGGCCGTATATTTTAGCATGTTCCTCATATGTAATACATGCATTTTAAGCACTTTTTTTTGTTTCTTAATCTCTGTATTTCTTGTAATTTATTATTTATTTTTATCTTGAAAACTTTTAATCTTGTTAAAAATGAAGTTCGAAAATGTTAATTCCAACATACTGATTTTTCCGTTATTTCAGTAGTAAATACTTTAAATTTTGTTTTTTTTTTTAAGTCCGATTTATTTATTTATTTTTTTAAAGTAAAAGTCGTGATATCTTCTTTGAATGATGTGATGGTTAGTGAATTTAAATAAGTTAAAGTAAATCATCAAAATTTATTTCTTCAATGATTTTTAGGAATTTTTCCTGGATGTCTTTATGTAATAATTGTTTACATGGTAGGGGCCAATTGAATCCCAAAGACATAATGTGTTTAAGAAGAGGTAACCTTTCTCTGTCGAGTAAAGGACAGTCATTTATTAAATGTTCTACATAATATATATATATATAAATATATGTGTGTGTGTGTGTGTGTGTGTGTGTGTGTGTGTGTGTTTATTTATGTACGAAATTTTGTTCTATTTTAACGAATCTCAAGAAAAAGAGCTCGTTTTTCTTGGGTAAATCAAGAAGTAGCCCTTTTAGCCATTATTTGAACGGAGTGCGTAGTAATTTGTTTCTTCTTTACTTTTATTTCGACCCACAATAACTGATCTATAATTCTTGGTTACTTTGACCTTAGGAACAAAATTAAAACACTCGTCGGAAATAGTTTGCTTTTTTAAATAACTTATCATTTTTCGAAAGCAGATTCATATGGGCCCTTAATTTTTCTGGAGTTTAGGAGTAATATTTAGTCAAATATATAGTTACAACATTTATGAACAATTCGTTCATAGAATTTTCAGGTCCATAGAGTAGAGTAAGAAAACCACCGCTTTGGTGATTTACTCCAGGGCTGAACAGTATGCTGACTCAGCCATAATTTAAAATTATTAAAACTATTTTATTTTTGAAAATTCTTAATGAAGTTTTAAATAAAAGTTGAAGTTCTCAAGATTTTTTAGTTTTGGTCATTTTTTTTACTAATATCGCGCTTTTTATTCCGATACAAAGAATTTAAGTTACATAAACGATATAATGAGGGCGGTTGACTGAGAGATAGTTAAGAGAGGTTGGGTAGTGATGATTCGATGGACTGTATCTTAAAAATGAAGCAATGTTGGTAAAATAATAACAAAACTAAAAATGTCTGTTTTATTGAGTACTACAACTTTTATTTGAAACTTATTTCAGAATTAGTAAATAATCGTAAATTATGATAATTTTATAATTTTTCTGAGTCGGCATATTGTCCAGTCCCGGAGTAAGACACTAGACCGGTGGTTCTCTTACACTACTCTATAGTTCTGTAAATCCTATGACCAAATGACTTAGAAAAACACCGCTATGCTCTCAAAGTATAAATACAAATATTAGGAAGCTTTGTTTCCAGTTATATTGTAAAAATAAAGTGGGGTTATACTGCTTACCTGGTTAAACCTTTCTTTAAACTTTGGCTCTAAAAATTCACTAAGTACAAGGGAAAATATCCTTAGATGCGAGGGTTCCATTTAGGGGGGAGAAAGGCAAAAAAAGTCTTATTAATATTGGCTAAAACTATTTTTATCTCTTTTGCTTAATAAAGATTTAACTTTTTGATTATTATTAAAATTTTCTAAAGTAAATTATTTATCTCAATTTATTCCTGCACCTGTAGAGTTTGGGTAAATTATATTTCCAAGAAAATCAATTTTTCAACTATAAATTTGATTCATGTCTTAATATTGAATAGATTTTGTTTTTTAATATTTCTTTTCAAATTCATATAAAAAAGAAAAAGAAGAGGAAACGTAATAAGAAAAAATTCGACACACACTTTTTAGCGTGTGCCATAATAGTTTCATTGTGAAAGTATAATAATAATAATGCCCGTTTTAGGGCCTTTCGGCCCTTCAGGGTATTAGCCCTGCGGGAACCACCTCGGGTGGGTCACATCTACTATGCTCAAAGTAAAGCTAAAGTTGGTGAAATATTTTTACATCAAATTCTATTCATAAAAACTGAGAGCATAGCCCGGGCTGTGAACCCCAGACCTCTGGTGCCGAAGTCCAGTTGTGAAAGTATGGAAGCTAAAGGGGGGGGGGTCGATTCCGTTTGGCTACCTTATACCAAAAATATATGCCCGAAAAAATCATATATATGCACGTAAGAGCCTCCCGAAGATGCTATATAGACTTATAAGTCTTATGGCCCCTATAGAGCCATAGCAAGCCTTACAGGCCATAGGGAGGCGATGAAAATTGTAACCATAAATAATAATAATAATAAATCAGGTACGGGGTACCTCGAAACTTTTACTCATCTCATCTGATTCGCTACGCTCATCCTCCCTATCTCGGACATGCTTTGCTTTTCTTCGGAATATACAATTCGCCAAATTTATAATGCAACACGTCTTCGGACTCGCTTCGCTTGTCCTCAGATAGAAAATACATCCATTCATTTTTAGCAGGCACTGACCACGCTCAATGCAGCTTAACTTTTATGATCCAACTAAAAGCATGGATATGCTTGTCGTTTTGAAACGAAACTTAGTGTACTTATTTATTACGTAAAGGTGTACACTTGTACCGAATTTCAACTCAATTGCATTATTTCCGACTTTTACAATTTTTTAAAAAACGTAAATACGTACACGTACAAAAAAGTCATTTGATAAAAATTGAACTAATGCTGAAAATTAGATGAAACTTGGCACATATGTTAGTCTTATACATGACTTTTGCGTGCCAAATCTCAAATTAATCGCAACTCGTTTTATGATTTTTCTAAATTCCCCAGTCATTGTTGCCAATAAAGAACTTGTTTAAAAAACGTAATAAAAATAATTTTCTGATAGCACAACTACCGATTAATTTTTGTACTTTTTGTAAGTTTCAACTCTCTAGCTTAAATACACTCGGAATACGATAACAGACACCCAGACACACATATAGACAGACAACTTGGTGAAAACCACTCCGGAGGCCTTTAAAACACCTGAACTTGATAATTCTGGTGCCGTCCCTGTTTCTTCAAACAAAATTCTTTTCCTATATACCTACGGTATAAATGAGAAACAGTAATTATATGAAATGACAATAATATGGCTGCGTAGCGGCTACGGGCTGAAGGCCCGCATTTATAGAATGTCCACGTTTCAGAAACTATTTTGAAAACAGTAAGGTGAAACATCCAGGAACACAATCTTTAATCTATTTAATTTTAAAAATCTGATTTACTTAATTTAGCATTTAAATGATGATTAATTATTTTATTAAGAAATGTTATTAATAATTGAAAGTAAAAAAAAAGTTAAATATTAAATGAGGGTAGTTCTTAATTTTTTAAGAAATTCCGTGAAAGACATTTTAATTGTAATTATAAAAGCTGTATATATATTTCTTATAATATATACATCTTAGATATTAATATCTCTTATGCATCTTGTATAAAATAAAATAAATATTTGAAAATTCCTTTTAACACAAAACCCCCAAAAGAATACTCGGATGAAACACTGCAAAAAATACTCCTCTTTATTTTATGCATATTTCTTTTTCTTTGATAAAATTGAAAATAAAAACTCTTCCTTTTATAATATTAAACATAAACATAAGGGCCTCACATGAATACCAGACGGAACATAAGGGTCCCGGATGAATGTTCGAAAGGAACATTAGAGCTTGAGGGGGGGGGGGGAGAAAGGGTTTAAGGGCAAAAACATCTGAAAACATGTTATTGAATATAAGGGTAAAAATCAGTCAAGAATATTGCACAGAGATAAAGGCATTGAAGGTTTTACTATAGGGGCAGCCCTTTTTTAATCTAAAAATATTTAAGATTTAAAGAAAACATAAAGAGATTAATGTGATTTATAATATATTAATCTGTGAAATTCAATTACCACGTATTGAGTTCTATATAAACCCTATTTCGATCCTTTTATCAGCCTTTTATCCACATTTTCATTTGTGTCACCAATTCTTATTTTTCTTCATTATATGTGTTTTTATCATAGTAGCAAACACAGTATGTGTCTATTGTAGCTCCCGCTGGTGCTGTGTTTATGCGAGAGAATTTAAACTTAGTACATTGATGACTTAGCGAAAATGTAAAAAAAAAACAATAAATAACGCAAAAATAATCGGATCCATTTGAAATTCAGCACTTAAATAGTTGTATATAAGGCCAACAAATGCACTAAGATTTATTTTATTATTAACGTTGTTTCAATTTTAATCAAATGACTTGAACATGCGTTTAAAAATGGTTAAACATAGAAAATTCATCCTCTTGCATAAAAATCTTGGTTCAAATGTATTCCTTCGTATAATAAACAAATCAAAAACAGTTGTTTTAAGGGATAGTGTATCTTCGATTTTTGTCGGATCACGTTTGTTGTTGTAAAATCCGTCACGATACGTGATGAGCGAAGTGAATCTCACAAGGAAGCTGAGCATAAGTTCCGAGACACCCCGTACCCGTCTATTTTTATAAATCTATATATAAGGCTTATAAGGTAAATCAATATATAACAGCTGACTGTAGGGTATTCACTACCACGCAGAACTTAAAAGATAAAGCCTCTTTATTCTATAACCCTTATTCTCTTGGTGTCCAAAAGAGTTCACAGAAAGGCCTGCTCGAAATATCTTATCTATACGCCCAGCCTACGTTTACTAACACGTGCACACGCAGCTTCTATTTCTGTTGTGTTTTTAACACTGGTTTTTTAAAAGTATAAATTTGAGTATTTTTAAGTCGCCATACGCTAGAGTTGTTAAGTTATTATAACTTAACAACTTTAATTCAACAACTTAAGCACAATTACTAATTCATTTTTGTACTTTTTGTAAGTTTCAACTCTCTATCTTAAATACACTCGGAATACGATAACAGACACCCAGACACGCATATAGACAGACAACTTGGTAAAAACCAAGTTGTCCGGAGGCCTTTAAAACACCTGAACCTGATAATTCTGGTGCCGTCCCTGTTCGTCAAACAAAATACTTTTCGTTAACAAACAAAATACTTAGCGTAAACAAAATCAGTAAAATCGAATGAATATTATATTCATTTGTTTGCCTTTTGCTAGGTGTGCAAAATTTTTATTTTTAGGTTTCTTTAAGATTTTTTTTATTATTTTCTTGCAAGTTCTTTTATATATGGCTTAAATTCTGAGTACCGTAAACTTTGTTGAATCAATTCTCTGTATGATTTTGACAATAAAAAATATTTACGTGCTCATGGAAAAATCTTTATTTGTGTATTATCATAGACCTAATTTTTCGTATTAATTGAGTTTGTGCGTGACGAAACTTGGACATTCAATAATTACTTTAATTTATGGTTAAAAGATACGAGGGGTGTGTACGGGTAGCATATGCTTAAGAAATAACCTACTGCAATTCGTGTTGTGTCATCCACGCTAGCTATCAGGTTTATCTATTAATATAATCTCCTGTTCGTAATATTGTAAGTTTTAATTGTCCTGTATATTTTCATACATTTATTTAGAGGTTTATGGACTATTACATATTGAAATATCAAATTAATGAAGACTTACGTCCCCTTTTTACTAAAATTTATTGATAATAAATTGTTGAAGAGCTTTCGCCCCGGGATCCTGAGTGATTTTTATGAAATCCTGAGAAAATTTATGAACATTTTCAATAAATTTTAATAAAAAGGGGACTACAGTCCTTATTAATTTGATTGATATTTATATAGAGGAGTAAAAGTTACAATATTGGGTTTGAAATTACTTAAACACTTTTCCCGCACTTATTTCTTGTTATAAACCTCGTTATTTTTTAAATTTTCTTTAAAAATTCGCTAAAGCTGAAAAATAATACAACTTCTATTTTACAATATCTTTGTATAAAGATTTTTCTTATAACAATATAAAAGCCTATGCTATTATTACAAAACAAATAATATTTTCTCTCCGTAAGGTTGGTATTGGAAAAGATAAGTGGGCATAAAATGAAATGTAAACAATGGGGTCTGCTATAGTAGTGCTGCTATCTACCGGTAGAATATAACACGATAAAACCAACAAGTGGAAATATTTCATTTCCTCTTTTATGTGCTACTTTCTTTTACTAAGCGAACAAAGTGTTCCTAATATTAAGTTATCATGTTATTCAGGAAGTTACGTCTTGAAACTGATAAGTCATGAGTAATCAAAATGAAATTTAGATATTACTTACAATAAAAAAAAAATTGTTTTGATCCCCCTCATTCCTTTCCCGCGAATTACCTCATAAACGTAATTGTACTTTTTCTTAAATTCGCATTACTTAGATTCAATTGCAGTAATTAAATTTGCTAATTATCTAATTAAAAATTATAATATATTTTATTATTAAGGCTAGATATAGTTAGATGTAGGCCTTGGTTAGGGTCTTTTGGTGATAATGGTGAAAAATAAATATCTTCTTCAGAGAGAAACGTCTTTTTTGTAGAATTCCATAATTACTATTAGGAAAAGAATGACTTTAATTCTACAATGTTTTTTATAACAGGAACAATATATTTCAATCCATTTGGATCATCTTCAGGAAGGATATAAAACTACTAAAAAACAAAAGTACAAAAATATTACTAAACCATACACAAGTACAAAATACAAAATAATAAGACAGGAACATAATAGGACATTAATTTCAAGTATTAAACTTGACAAATTATACTTACTATAAAACAATTAAAAATCTACATTAACAATAAATAAAAAACTAAAGACAAATCAACAGAAATAAACTTTAAAAGCCTATAACAAAGTTAAAAAGGTTATAAAAAAAAAGAAACCATAAATAACAAAAGAAAAAACAAAAGAAAAAATAAATAACAAAAGTAACTGATGTTAATAGAGAATGAGGTAAAGAATAGTAGATTTGTCTCCCTTGACGCTGCCAAATAGTCTAAAATGCTCTTAGACGCGATCCAATAACCGGAAAGGTTATAGGTTTATGAATTAAAGTAATTTATTTGTTAAATTTGCAATGGTTCAAACAATAGGCCAAAAATTTGTGTGAATCAGATGGCTAATTAAACGAGTAATATTTGTTGGACATAAAATAGTATAGGAATAGGAGCCAATGACGTTTGGTTATAATAACAATGGCGGCAATTATCATATTTTTGGAAAGATTTTAATTTCTAAAGAAATTCCACCTCTTCACAAAAATTCCTGTCTCAATGAACTTTCGTTAGCTACGTTTTCCTTAGAAAATTCGCTAAAAAAGCACACAATACTGCAAAAAGCAACGCTATGAGCTTTTCTTGAACTGTTAATATTAAAATTTTTATATTTCTTTAGTCCTGGATGGAAAACGCATTACGAGCATACCTTCATAAAAGTATATTGTTCCATGTATAAGTTCTCAGTAAAGTTGAAAAAATTAGATTAACTTAAAATATCAGTACATGAAAGCCGTATGAACTGATAACAAAATTCTATACCATTCTCCAGAGATATTAAAAACGCATTTTATTGATTTTTGGAAAATTGCTCTTGACCTTGGTTTAGAGATCGGTTGATAGCTGTTTATTACAGAAGGGTTTAAAATTAAGAATATATATATATATATATATATATATATATATATATATATATATATATATATATATATATATACAGTTTTTAGTCTACGCTTTCTGGGATCGAAATGAAACTGGGTACAAAATCTACCTTTTATGAAATGTCTATTTATGTTTATGAAATGTGTGTGACGTTATTAACCCACAAAAATGACCTCACAAACATTTCAAAAAATCACAAATCTTTATTTAGTGATTAGATTAAGCTGAAATTATTTTACACTTATGCTCCTATATATGGTTCACAAATAAATGAAGTTTATTCTATTATCAGTATTAGCTCTGGTTTTATTGATTGACATAAATATGTGAAACAAAACAGTATGTCATTGATTGACATAATGTAAACAAATCACATTTTTGACTAATACACCCAACAAAAACACATGCGTGTAAAAAAGAGCCAAGTCTAGCGTAAAAAGTTGTGAGATCATTGAATAAGCCAAATTGTAGGTACCTAATAATGCTTGTAAATATATGAGGTCTTGACGGTTTCACTTTGTGACTTGGCCATTACGCAGCACACACAGAGATACATAATAAGCTTATCATAGGCTGAATATACCATTATAGTTTATATCTCTGCACAAGATGTTTAGTACCACGCAACCTTACAAGCTGCGTAATGGACAAGTCACAAAGTGAAACCGCCTACCCTCATATATTTACAAGCATTGTTGGGAACCTACGACTTAGCTTATTTAATGATCTTACAATTGTTGTAAGCTTGAACATTATTCCTTACTCAAATACGCCTAGAAATATTATTAAATTATTAATTAGTTACAGCATGTTTCATCACCATATTCATTCGCATATTTATTACTAAACAGTTTCACTGTTTAGTTACTAACATTATTTGAAAATGTAAGATTTTGACAATTTTTCGTTGATTTTCACATGAGCAGATATGTATATACCAAATTTTAAGTGTCTACAATAGCTGGAAGTGCCTTAGAATTTTGATGAGTGAATGTCAAAACTGCCTAGTTGATATTAAAATTGGATTTTTTAATTTTCTTAATAAAAAAACGAGGGATGAAAATAGACTCGAGATGCATCCTGTAAAGGATAGTACACCAGTGATCGCTAGACTTGGCGATTTAATAATTATTAAACTTATGACTTGGCGCTTATATCATGGCAGTATGCTTCTTATAAACCAGCTGGGATGGTTCATTGCCGAGGCCGCAGAGTGGCAAAGTGGCCGAAGGCCTCTTGTTTAATCTATAGCATAAATACGCTGGGTGCTACGATGATAACAGACACACACACACATATATATACAGACAGACAAGGTTGTGAAACCGCTCAGGAGGTCTTTAAAACACCTGAAACGGATAATTCATGAAGGTGAAATCTCGGTTTCAAGCTCTAATAGACTTTACAACATTGTCTGTCCACGACAATTCTGTCTGTATGTGTGTGTCTACTATAATCGTAGCTTTCAGATTGTTTATGATAGAGAGTTGAAACTTAGTACACAAACCAATCTTTGGGTTAAAGTTGAGCTCTCCAAAAATTATTTTCTATGGTGTCAATCATATCAACATAAGTTCAAATGACATTTGAACGTGTTTAAAAAAATGTTATAATCGAAAAATAGATTAATTAAACTGAAATTTAGTACAAGGGTATACGTTCATAATAAAAACTAAAGTAAATAAATAAATAACTAACTAAAATCTGTTACAATGGGTGATTAAGCCTTTTCTGATCTATATCACTCTTTTGAGGACATTTTATGTTACATAACATTTTTTGACTTATTTCATGTACAAGGGATTATCTTTTAGTATTCGTATTACAATTTATTTACTACTTTAATTTTTATATGTTTAAAGTAAACTTTGTATAAGGTGTAAGATGAATTAAATGAGCATAGAAGCTTTGTGCCACGTCTAGCAGAGTGTTTTACTATTACTATTTTATTTTATACTATACTACACTATACTATTATTTCTTTGTTAAATTTGTTTTTTTTTTGTTTTTCAGGTAAGTGAAGAGTATTTAAAATAAACGAAATCAGTCCTACTGGTAAATATGAAATATTTCTGGAATAATATTTAAAATATATAATCTTAATAAATAATATTTATGACACTATAATCTTCTTCGGGTTAAAACTGCGTATAGAAATGTCAACACATATTGTATACATTATGTGTGTACATAATGTATACTACAATATCTTTATTTTATTGATTTACATATTTCAGGTTACTTTATTACAAAGTTTCTCAATTTTCAAAATTTTACAATGAAAAAAAAAACAAGAAAAAAAAATTGATTGTAAATTATTACATAGACTGCATAAACATAGACAGCATAACTTGAATAATAAACTTGATTAAAAAAACAAAAAACCATAACATTACATGACAACACTAAACATTTAGGATGGGAATACTGATATCAACTAAAATCTCGTTAACATTATAGTAAGCTTTCTCAAGCAACAATGTTTTAATGATTTTTTTTGAAAGTTTTGGGTGGAAATTCAACTATTGAAGTGGGTAATTAATTAAAGCACCTTATTCCATTAAGATTTGGGGACTGATATGATTTATTGAGCCTACAAGTGGGAATATTGATGTTATAAGACAAAAAACTTTATAGGGACCTCTATTTAAAATTATTCAAGCTTTTGAGGAGGAATAGGTCCTAATTAATAAAAGGTTTTTTTAGTTTTTTTTATTATTTTGGACCTATTCCTCTTCAAAAGCTTGAATAGTATTGATGTTACCAATATATCTAATCTAGTGCCATAATTGTGGTTCTTAATATAATTGAACTCCCCCTCCTCATACTTTGCTATAACAAACAACAACAATGAATAAATATCGGCTGAATAAAAAGTTAAAATATTATTTTCAATAAAATATTGTATAATTAAATCTTGATCTTTTATCTATCTTATCTGAATCTAAGTCTCATACCTATCTTGATCTGCTCATTCTCGTATTTCTCCATTTGTCATTAGCTGATGCAATGTGCGTTACTGACAATATAAAGCGAGGCAACCACCAACAAGCTGAAAAAAACTAATAATACGAACATGTATTATAAAATATAAACATGTCATAGGTTAGGTATACTATAAACCAACGAAGGTTCAGCAACTGGTTGTTTTTACTTTTTCTCACCTTTACCGTATGCAAACTGAAAAAGTGTTGTATTAGCCCTAAAATTTGATACCGTGATTTCACCTTAATTATCCCTTTCAAATGTTTTGAAATCCTCCTGAATAGGTTTCAGAAAGTTGACTGTCTGTGTGTGTGTGGTTTATGATGGCAGACCCTAGTGTGTTACTGCTTAAGAGTTAAAACTTGGAACAAACATCAATCTTTTGATCTAATTGTGCTATCCCGAATATAATTTGTCCTTTAATTTATTAACCGTCATTAATGACTCAGTAGAGTTAAAATATTTGTATTTTAAATTAATATAACTCGGAAAATCATTAAAACGACGTTAATTTCGCACGCATATAGACAATTTTTTATCCTATTACCAGAATTTGTTCAAGTTTTTTTCTATTGAATACTTGTAAACGATTTTTAAAAACTTATTAAAATCTAAAATTGAAAGGTGGAACAAGCGTATTTCATTTGAATATAAACCTGTATACAAAAATTAAAAATCGGGTACGGGGTCCCTCTGAACTTTTCCTCATCTCATCTGATTCGCTACGCTCATCCTTCCAATTTTTTATTATTTTTTAATCACTGACACAAGTTATTTGATAAAAATTTAACTAATGCTGATAATCAAATGAAACGTAAAACATATGTTAGTCTTATACATGGCTACATGCGATTCAAATTTCAATCCGATAGTATCATTTTTCCGCGTTTTATGATTTTTCGATATTTTCCAGTCCTTATTATGGATTAATGACGTCATAAAAAAATATTTCCCGAAATGCACAATTACAGCCGTTGACTGATTTTTGTACAAAGTTTCAACTCTCTAGCATAAATACATTAAGAGCTATGATGGTAACAGACACACACACACAGACAACTTTGTGCAAAATACTTAGGAGGCCTTAAAAACGCCTAAAACGGATAACTCTGGTGTCGGATTTTTTTTGCAAGCTAAATCATTTTATTTAGTTACTTGCAAAATAAAAAGTTAAAACTAAAACTGTTACAAATTAGAAAATAACTTATACAATTGAAATAGGTAGAGTTTAATTTTAATATGACTACTATATTTACTGTTATCGTCGGATTAATTTTTACCTAATATCATAGGTGTATAGAAACAGTAGTACTGAGTTGGCACTTAAATTCCAATGAAGATATTTTGCCTGAATTATCCGTTTTAGTTGTTTTTAAGAATATTGATTAGGTTTTATTAAGTTTTCTGAGCGAGTGTTATTATTAAATCGCATCAAGTTGGCATTTGGGGCGATTCGGCACTTGCTTATACTAAACAATTATGTTCCGTGATATCCCTCTCGGTCAGAAATACCGAGGACCACTCTTAATGCTGCTTTATTATATGTGATCGGACGAAAACCGTGGATAAGAAAATCGTATAAAAATATAACTTGTATATTAATCAATTGAATATATGTTGACTCAATTTTGTATTGACTGATAAACGTCACTACAAAAAATGTTGGTTTTGTTATTCTTGTTTGGATCAAAACAGTTAGAAATAAATAAAAAGAGACACAACTCTTTGATTAATATACAAGTTATATTTTTATACGATTTTCTTATCCACGGTTTTCGTCCGATCACATATAATAAAGCAGCATTAAGAGTGGTCCTCGGTATTTCTGACCGAGAGGGATATCACGGAACCATTTATTAAATTTTAATTTCTGAGAACAAGCGAAGAAATACTGAATATGCTACACACGCGAAGAGAGTCCAAAGTATTGAGGTCGAGAAAAGCAAACGCAATGTCTCGAAGGGTCCATAGTGAGTTTTACGGGCACGCGGAGCGGACCTGCATATCAAGGCGACGGAAATTCTTGAAATCATGGCAAAATTACATGTAACAAGAATTAATACGAAACAATAACAATGTCGGCTCCAGAGGCCGATGCCTCTTAGCGGCCATGGGCCGAGGACCCGCAATTTTCTTTGCATATTTTTGTCTAAAACCACTTATTGGGCGAGAATAAGTGCCCAAAGATTAAAAATGGTTATTTTAACTTAAAATTAGAGCTTAAGTATTAATATTAGAAAGAATTTGCCGAAAGTAAATATGCCCAGCTATTGGCTTAAGAACGCAAATCATTTATTAAATTTTTATTTTATTAAACATTCAGGGTTAAAATTGTCTCTAAATCTAGCAGTATTAGTGACTAAAAATAACTTGAAATGAGGGTAAGGTAATAAATAATTTGTGTTAAGTCAAAAATAAAGTATTTTTACTCCTGGCCAATTCTTTCCAATGTCAATACGTAAGCCTCAAATTTAACTTAAAACGTGGAATTTTAACACATTCGCGACAAAAAATCTGTTTTCCAATTTCTTTTTTTTTGTATCTTTTGGCAAAACTCGTTGCATGGGACTCCCGAAGTTGACTACAGCACCAAAATAAAAATTCCCACTATACGAAGAAGGTACCTTAAGTTAAATTAATTTTGTCTAATAGTTTAAAATTTAAGAGAGGGAGGGGAGACATTTGGTCCACCCTGTATAGTATACTGTTTATTTCAATATAATAAGGATGTAAATAAAATAGTAATTAATATTATAATCAATATAATAGTAATTGGAGGTGTACAGGTTCCTATTTTGATGTTTCGAAGTTCAAAAACATAGGAAATTATAGAGATATTATTACTATAGAGATTAGTGATATTAGCTCTATGGTTCTAAATATACATTTTTATTTCTTTCAATCTACACGGCTATTGCTGGATATGACGTTAAGTTGTGTCTTAAAGAATAATTAAATTATGTCTAAGGTGAAGTTTTTAAAGTAAAAAAGAAAAGTTTACGTGAGAAGCTTGAATTTTATCCTTTCTTCAAACAACCTAAAAATAAAATGGAGTAAATAAACTCTTGAAGTTTACCTCGCACATATGAAATTTTCTTTATGTTTTAGTTTAAAATATTTCTTATCCTCTTTTGTTTTATATTTTTTCCTTTGCCTGCTGTTATTTTATTTTATTTCCAAAGAAATAAAAACTACCAAACATGGAACTAAGTTTTTTGAAGTCATTTTTAAAAAAATAATAAAAAACTCTGGCTTCCTCTTTAAACTTTTGTTGAGTTTTTTGATGACTGTGCCAGCAACAGATTTGTTTGGTATTTTGTTGGATTCAAGACATATATAATTATTATTAAAAATATTGTTTGCCATTAGTGGTTTACTAAAAGTAGCAGTATGTTGCCGTATTGAGATGTCTTTTGGGGTTACAAAACATTTATTTATTTATTTATTTATTTATTATAAGGTGCTTAATATTATATCATTAGCACCTCTACACATGACAAAAAAAAAACAAATTATGTGTGAGCATGAATATTTAGAGTAAATAGATTATGATATGATATAGAATGATATTGATTACATAGAGTCATAGGTACAAGTATGTAGACGCATAATAGATAGATTTTTAAATATATAGATACAGTTAATTGATAAGGTTCTGGGTAGAATAGATGTAGATATTTCCCTTGTTAATAAATGTTACAAAACATTTATTTATTCTTATAGAACTCGGTTTGTTTTTAATTTTTGTTTGAATCTGCTTTGCAATTTAGCATGTTGCAATATATAGGCACCTATTTTTCTGGATTTTTGAAATTTATGGGCATTAAAATTGAGAATATGATAGTTTACTCAATATATTTGAACGAACGTAAGTGAGTTCTTACATTTCAGAAGATTGGGACGGCGCGTATGTTTGTTTGTATGTTTGTTTGTTTGTATGTTTGTGTGTTTGTTTGTACGTGTCGCGATAACTGCCGTAAAAATTAACCGATTTTAATAAAATTTTGTATACAGGTTAAACTAATTATGTGTCAAAGCTGTATAGTTTTTGGTAATATTCCGAAAAATATTTTCAAAATGGCAGCCAATATGGCGGACCGGATAAAAAAAAATTTTGAGCCAAAAAATCGTGTTGTATATCGTTTTAAAGCTCTTAAAGAGTAGAAAAAGAAAATATATGTTTCATGGTCAACATTTTAAAATATTTTGAAAAATTTAAAAATGGCGGCTAAAATAATGAACTCAAAAAATTTAAAATTAAAGGAATAACTCGAGTGATATATCGTTGTAAAGCTCTTGATTAGTAGAACAAAAAATGATATATACTAAATTCCGAAAAATTCAACATGGCGGCCATAATTTAATATAATATTTAGTTTTTACTAATTTTATAAGAATTTAATAAAGATAAAGATCTATTGTAATATACTTAAGATACTTTTAAACAAATTAAATTAACTATATGTCAGAGCTGTACAGTTTTTGGTAATATTCCCAAAATATTTTCAAAATGGCGGCCAATATAGCGGACCAGATGAAAAAATGTTCAGCGACAGAATCGTGTTGTATATCGTTTTAAAGCTCTTAAAGAGTAGAAGAAGAAAATATATCGTTGTATTATGATAAATCTACGCAATCTAGCGAGCGAAGCGAGCCTTTTTTACTATGTATTATGATAAATATAAGCATTATAGCGAGCGAAGCGAGCCTTTTCTACTATGTATTATGATAAATATAAGCATTCTAGCGAGTGAAGCGAGCCTGTTTTACTATGTATTAATATTATTATTATATTATTAATTTATATATTATATATTTATTATTATTAATATTATTATATTATATTATTAATATGTATTATTATAAATATAAGCAATCTAGCGAGCGAAGCGAGCCTTTTTTTAACTTTGAATTATTATAAATATAAGCATTCTAGCGAGCGAAGCGAGCCTTTTTTATCTATTATTATGAATGTAAGCATTCTAGTGAGCGAAGCAAGTCTTTTTTACTATGTATTATTGTTAATATAACAATCTAGCGAGCGAAGCGAGCCTTTTTTTTAACTTTGTATTATTATAAATATAAGCAATCTAGCGAGCGAAGCGAGCCTTTTTTTAACTTTGAATTGTTATATATATAAACAATCTAGCGAGCGAAGCGAGCCTTTTTTTACTATGTATTATGATAAATATAAGCATTCTAGCGAGCGAAGCGAGCCTTCTTTTACTTTGTATTATTATAAATATAAGCATTCTAGCGAGCGAAGCGAGCCTGTTTAACTATGTATTATTGTAAAGATAAGCATTCTAGCGAGCGAAGCGAGCCTTTTTACTATGTATTATTGTAAATATAGCAATCTAGCGAGCGAAGCGAGCCTTTATTTGACTTTTTGACTTTATACTTTAAAATAGTATAGCGTCCGAATGTTTCGATAGACTATCTTCGCTTGCTTTAAATAAATAATTTTATTTGATGTAATCTTTTAACGTGAGTTCTTGATGCAACGCATTACTAGTTGTAATTCATGTTACATACTGTCATATTTTATTGACTCGATGTCATATCTCCCGTGACATCTCCCGTGACATCTCCCGTTACTTTTTTGTTACGTCTTACTTAATCCGAGGTCCAGTACCAAATCAACCATCGATTCTAATACCTACAACTTCCAAAAATTAAATATTTCGGTGTCTGTATTATGGATGTATATGTTTTGGTAATCTCCTCATAAACATGCTATAACCTAATCAGGAAAACAGGTTTGAAATGTAAAACGTTGACTTATCGAGCTGTAAAAAGATGTAGCATATTGTTTGTTATTAAAGCTTTTGAGGAGGAATAGGTCAAAAGTAATATAAAAAAACTAGTTTTGCCGAGCTTTCGATATAATTTTATCTTTTTCAAGGCTTAACATAATAAATAATAACAAAAACCTTATATCTTAAACTTACACTTATATCGAAAGCTCGGCAAAATTAATTTGTTTTATATTATTTTGGACCTATTCCTCCTCAAAAGCTTTAATAATTTAAAATAGAGGTCCCTATAAAGTTTTTTGTCATATTGTTTGTTACATTCCTAGGTGGTTCTCGCACAATAATTATCCAAGTATACAACGTTCATCTAGATTATAACTTAGCCTCTATATGACATTACAAGTAGTTTAAAGCAACTGATTGCCATCTTTTCAAAAATGTTAATTCAAGGCAGACTGTAGAAGGCAATATGTCCTCCAAATCTGAGACCAAAAATGTTTATTGTTGAAGTAACTGTAGATAATGTAGTAAGGTTTACTTCAAGTAGTTAACGATTAAAAGCCATATAAAGCCCTAAGAGGTATCCTTATCTCATTGTATATTCTTATCTCTTCGTAAATCTTTGTTTTTACTAGAACTTATTTACATCTTCCGAAAGTTACATTCTATTGAAGTATAGGGTGATATTAAGCCCTGATTCTATTCGACACCTGAGGTCCGTGGTCTGTAGTCTTTATCCAGGGCTATGCTCTTAGTTTTTATTAATAGTATTTGTTATCATTGGTTTTTAGCCAATTTTTATCCAAACGCAACAGCTTCGAAATGTAGTTTACAGTTTTTATTTCTGACTTATGACAAATTTAACAATTTTAAAGTGCTTTGGGATGATCGAAGTATGATCTTAAATTTTTCTCTTAACTAAAAACAAACACAGTAAGATCGAGCATTTGTGCTCAATTGTTTTTATTACGCCAACTTTAAGCACTTTTAAGGTAAATCTAAACAAGGAAAATTTCATATGCCAAACATATATATAGTCATATAGTTACATATTTCTAGGTGAGCATAGCAAATTCACCAAGTGGGTTTAGGTTAGCTTGTAACTAAGTTCACTTGGCAGAACCTATGCATTTACATTTGCAATAATGTCTTATTAAAACCGCTTCAATGATCGAAATCTCCTTCAACGGCACAAATCTTAAATTCAAGCGTAACTATTATCACTTGTTATTATTCAAATAAGTTATCTCAAATTCAAGCGTAACTATTATCACTTGTTATTATTCAAATAAGTTATCTCAAATTCAAGCGTATCATTATTACTTGTTATTATTCAAATAAATTATCTCAAATTCAAGCGTAACTATTATCACTTGTTATTATTCAAATAAGTTATCTCAGACTTTGAACTTTAAGCGTAACGGTTACCACTAAACTACCACTTAAGTTTGTTTCTGTATGAGTTACTTCCGATAAGCTGCAAGTACCAATACCAAGCGAACGAAATAAAACTGAATACTTTGTTGTATGAATTAAATTTCCTTTACATAAATGCAAAAGCCTATAGGCGACCGAATGAAACTTTATTTATCCCTCTCGTTAATAAACTACCATAAAGGGCTTAGCGATCACAAGCACGCGAAAAAGTGTATATTAATCGTTTCACGATAAATTTTACTTGACACACACTAATAAATGTTTATGATGCAAGCACTTTGAATTTTTAAGAATTCTTTTGAAGAGACTTTTTTTACACATATTTAAATTTTTACGAAACTTCTCCATTCTTCCATTTTTGGCTGATCTAATTTTGTGAGTAGCTTTGTACAGATTTTAAGTAAGGTAACGTTATACTGTATATTACAATGGAAGGTACCCTACTTGAAGTACTTATCAAATCGTTAATCTTGACAACGCTACCTGACTTTACGCTAATTGAATTTGTTACGTTTCTTTGTAACAAAATATTCAACTATCTGTAGATCTATTGTACTTTCTCCTGGCGGCGGCCATGTCAAGTCCTTGTTTTTATAACGAAGTATTACGAGGAGGAGGTTTTGATTAACTTGCTACTGGTTATAGGAAGGTTACAATCTCAGATATCATTTATTAAACTGACATGACATTTTATTACGACATATTCATTTTTTACTTTTATTCCTTCGAATTGTTATTATTGATTCACTTATATTATTTTCTTAGTAAAAATAGTTTATAATCAAGTAAGGTGACTGTTTATGAAGTTCAAACAATGGATTGAACACATACTTTATAAGCAATAGATTTTCGTTCTAAGTTTAAACTCTGTAGCATAAACACATTGTGCAAATCTATCCTCTAGCAATCTATCCTAAGGTTATTGCCAGAGCTAAACGTTCAAATAATAATGTATGCTTAGAGCCCTTGTCTGCCTCCGTGGCCGTGATCGCAAAGGCGTTCGATTTCGGCACCGGAGGTCCGGGGTTCGCAGCCCGGGCTATGCTATAAGATTTTATGAATAGTATTTGTATTAAAATGATTTCGCCAACTTTTATTAATTCTTGGAGTGTAGTAGATGCAACCCACCTGAGGTGGTTCCCGCAGGGTGAATACCCTGATGGGCCGAAAGGGCCAAAACGGGCATTTTATTTTTTTAGAGCCTTGCAGCCCATCAGGGAATATTTCCTGCGGGAACCATGTCGGGTGGTAGAAGCAACCTTTACGCTCAAAATGCATTCTAAAGTTGGCAATAATTTATTTAACAATAATCTTATATTTTAGGAGAAGGTTGTGTCCTATAGGGTGGTAATAAAAAACGACGATTAGTGTAACGTTTAGACGAAACGTTACAGGTTTGATAATGGCTTTATAGGCAATAAAGCCATTATCAAACCTAAAAATAAATATATTAACAATTATTTAGACATATGATACAATAAACATTGTAATACATATAAAAACTTATATCTCATAATTTAAAGAAGAAAAAGAAGAGTAAAAAGATTACTTTCATTATAAAGAAGAAAAAGAAGAGCCTTAACCTTTTTACTCTTCTTTTTCTTCTTTAAATAACGAGATGTAGGTTTTTATATAACAATGTTTATTGTATCATTCGTCTAATTAATTGTTAATATATTTATTTATCTACTTACGGCTGCAAAATTGCTCATTACCGAAGTGTTTTTAAGCTGCAAAATGTAATTTGCCTACACTGTCAACAAAATATTTAAAAACAGTACGGGAAAATGGCTTGGTAATACAAAACCTCCTAGGGAGTTATGGTACATTTAAATATAATGGTAAAAAAGTCAAAACTCCCTAGGAGGAGAAATGAAACTATTTGAGGTTATTATGTTGCAGGTTATTAAGTAAATTTTAGTGTTTTTCACTTTGTCAACAATGGTTCTTTTTACCTTGCTTTTTATACATTTATTTAATAATATCACAATATATTACGGTATAATAGTTAATATTAATACAAGTATTAAATTTGTTACAAAAAACATTATAATATAATTTAAAAAAAATAAAGTTGGCAACCCTGATATATACGGCTTGTTTTAATTTTTTACCATGAGTTGTCAAATTTGTGTCATCGGTTTTTTTTTATTTTTGTTTATTTACTTTGTTTAAATAAAGGCAGTAGGTAATATAAAACATATATAAACGATAACTTTTATAAACAAACGAAAAGTTGCTAATAATCATAATAAATCAGATAATTAATAACGAGAATGAACATAGAAACATTGATGAGTTATTGGACCGCACGCCCCCTGATATTTTAAGTATTGCATCAACTTTAAGACAGTATTTACTGCCAAATTAAAGGTAATATTTTGAAAAATAATTAAGTCTTGTATACTTTTTTCTACCGTAAGTAGATAAAATAATATATGCTACTATGCAGCAAAGGAAACATTGCTGACTCGTTCAAGCATTTGTCTGCATCGGCTCCGCCTCTGCAGGCAAATCGCCATTTGCCTGACTCGGCTTCGCCTCATCAGTTAAATGGGTTAATTACCAGCCTCGGCTTGCGCCTCGGCAGGTAATTTCAATACCCTTCCCTTGCCTTCGGCTCAAGGCTAATATAAAAACTCGTCTGCAAAATTCCATTTTGCTGCCTAGTAGCATAATATACTATTTTAGGTTTGATAATGACTTTATAGGCGAAACGTTACACTAATCGTCGTTTTTTATAACCTCCCTATAGGACACAACCTTCTCTTAAATAATTAAAAAAGGGTGCAAGACTAATATTATTATAAAATAATCTTATATAAACTGAGACCGTAACCTGGGATGCGAACCCCAGATCTACATGTGCAAAACTAATA
The DNA here is from genome assembly GCA_018340805.1 of Microvelia longipes. Taxonomy (NCBI): domain Eukaryota; kingdom Metazoa; phylum Arthropoda; class Insecta; order Hemiptera; family Veliidae; genus Microvelia; species Microvelia longipes. The sequence continues at coordinate 62,195,509 of JACMZG010001908.1, read as the reverse complement.
TTATTATTAAATAATTGTATATGAACTGAGACCGTAACCTGGGATTCGAACCCCAGATCTCCTTGTTGTCAAAGGTTTGACCACACGTAGATCTGGCAGATCTACGTGACCACCATACGACATTGACGACGGATGTGACTGTCTTATTATTATAAGAAGAGGCTATAAAAGTAATAAAGGCTAGAAGTCTTTCAGCCCCATGATAGTCAAAAAGACATTTGTATGTGAGGGATTAGGTATTTTATGTTGAGAGACTTTATTACTTTTCCTCATTTATACCTTGTAGGTGCATAGAAAGTATTGAATTTGCACTAAATATCCGGAACCGCGATTATATGAGGCGTTTTTTAGACCTCCTGAGTGGTTTTTGCCTTGTTGTCTGTATAAATTTGTTTCTGGGAATGCGTGCGTGAGTTTTAAGCAATCAACAATGAATTTATGCTAATGAGTTGAAACTTACTTAAAATCTTTAGATCTACTTGTGCTATTGGGAGAATAATTTTGCTATGACGTCAATAACCTTTATTGTTGACGGACAAACTTCCCAATGCAGGGATGTTTAGATTTTTTAGATATTCCCTATCTAAAATGCATTTATTTATTATCACACGCCCCCATTTAAAATATTGCATGTGTTATGTATGTAATTTTCAGAAAAATTTTAAATTTGTCACGCATATAGTCCTTTTTAAAACTAACAAATATGCCTAGTTTAAATTTTATTGATTAAATGACTGGTACAGTATACTATCTTTAAATGATAGCTATAACTATCTATATTTTTATCTATGACTTACATTTTTAAATCGGTTCATGATATTTATTATTTATAATGTCAATCCATAGTGCCATGAATCATGTTTATCTATCTATACTTTTCATTATTTATTTCCATTGTCACTTTGGTTTTCCTTTCTTCATCATTAATCTCCTTAGTTAACAACTACGTCATGAATCATGTGACTTTTCTCTATACCTCTTCTTATGCATTTCTTTCCTTATTTAATTTCCATAATTTTTAATTATTATTTCGGTATTTTGTTGTTTTAGTAATTTTTTTAAAAAAAATGAGCTTATGACGTTGGGATAATGGAGGAGGGTATAGGAAGGGGGTGGATTTTTTTGATCGTGAATAAATATATATTGTTGAGGTATATAAATAAAATGATGCTGGAAATGGATGACGGAAGTTGAGGGTGGGAGTGAGTGGAATCGGTTCCTATTGGCTTCCTGATAACAAAAATATATGTCCGAAAAAAGTTTAATATGTATGTAATATATATATATATATATATATATATATATAATATATATATATATATAATATATATATATAATATATATATATATATATAATATATATATATATGTATATATATATATATAATGATGTAAGAGTTTCTACCCTTTCGTATGGCGAACGTAATCTCGAAGGCGTTCTCATATTGGAACGAAACTTTGCAAATCGCGAGATGTTGAGGAGGTTACGAGGCCTATTGTTTATAAAAACATTATGACGTCATCAACCAAAGTTATGACGTCATGAAAAAAATTTTTTTTGAAACTTGAAATGGCTATAAAACAAGGTATTTCGTGTTTAGGTAGACGGCTAGCTGAATCGATTAAGACCGATTTCAGCTCAATCGAACCATCACAAATGGCGCAAACAGTATACATATATATATAATGTTGTATATATGTATACGTCTAGGTCAAAGACTTGTACGATATCTGTTAGGTTTAGTAGTGTTAGAGGGGGGATATAGTATAAAAGATGGACCTCTACCTCTTGCCTCCATCCTGGTAAGCCTGCTGTCCCAGAGAGACAGGACAAAAATGGCTTCCACTTAACCACGCCGAGCAAAGCAGGCCCGTAAAGCGGAAGAACCTCGAAGTAGTCTTTATATGGTCGAAGTCATTCTAAAACGATTGCGACCGGTTTCATCTCAATCAGACAATCCTAGGATAGATGGTTCACTCCCGAGTGTAGTAGGAACACTCAATTGACAAGTTTGTGTTTATGATTTAAGTTGGGGGCCTCCTCACTAGAGTCTTGAATAGCGCTAGTAGTAAAAATATATTTGCTCTATTCTCTACTAGATTGTGCTGTAGTATTTTTTTAAAAACAAACAGTTGCCAATCGTTTAGTAAAATAAAATAAAAGAAAACAAAGATCTATGGTATGCTGTAGTATTCGCGATGTATTTTGTTTAATAAAACTTGGGGGCCTCATCATGCGAAGCAGCACCATCGTTTTCTTAAAAAAATAACAATAATTCATTTTTAGTTTTTTAGACTTAACATTTACATTTGCTATCTGAGTATAACATCTCGGGTTGGCGCAAACGGATAAGTAAAGGAAACAAACAAAAATTGAAACTCTGACATTAGAGGTTCAAATCCAAGGGGGGACGACAGAATGGGTGAAGTAAGAGTGAGAAATTAATTTTTTTCACTTTTACCAATTTATACGAAATTCTTATAGAGCTTTCTTGGGATCACTCATCCATCGACTCCTCATGATTCTAGCGCTGAAAAGCGGATGGAAAGACTTGATTACCCTCAACAGCTCGTTGTTTGGTTGAATAAAAATAAATAAATAAAATGTCAGAAATAAAAATATGTGACAGATTCACGCTGTCACCATTAGACTGTACTACTTGAGCCTCCTGCATCCCATCAACTATTTTTTTTAAATCTTTGAGTGAGCCATCTATGTTAGTATTGTTTATCTATGATCCTAAGTGACGGAAACGGTATTTTTATTTAAAAACATAAATCATGAATATATTTTTGTTTATAATGCTTGTTAGTCTTAATATTATAGCATACTATTAATAATAAAGTATTAATAAAATCTTAATTAGTAAAATCAAATTTGTGAGAAAGCCTCTCAGGCCCGCGAAGCGGGCCTGTGTGGAGAGGCAGTGAAAATTCGCTAGGTACATGGCAAAATGCCATGTAACAAGAACAATAATGAAACAACACATCATACAAAACAACAACAATGTGGCCGCGAAGCGGCCACAGGGAGGCCCCCGGGCCGCGAAGCGGCCCGGTGGGCCGACGCCGCGGAGCGGACGAGGCGCGAAGCGCTGAGGCCGCGTAGCGGCTACGGGCCGAAGGCCCGTATTTTATCTACTCCTTGTATTGTAAGTTCTACATACAGTCTTGTTATCTCACACTGTAAATGTACTTTTACTCCTTAGGGAGGAAAAGTGAAAGTGTTGCCAACTTGACAGAATTTTTTAGTATCATTTTTAGGAATTTTAGGAAATTTTTAGGATTTTTTCGGTGTTATGTTGGTACTACGGGTGGAATATACAATATACACACGCTAAAGATAAACTAGTTAGTTCTCGAGGCTTGCCGATGGAGTTAACTAACATTTTAGCTCCCGAGTCTTGCCGAGGGAGTTAACTAACATTTTAGCTCCCGAGGCTTGACGAGGGAGATAAAATGTTAGTTAACTCCATCGGCAAGCCTCGAGAACTAACTAGTTTATCTCCTTAATAGGAAACTAATGAAGTTTCCTCCTTCGGCGCTGCCTTAGGACGAAACTTTAACTTGAGCTGCAAAACTTACTTTCATCCCTTGTTGCATAAATAACTATTCCAAACAGCATAACTAAAGCGGTAGAATGATTTTTGTATAAAGTTTCAACTCTCTAGCATAAATACATTGGGAGCCTCGATGGTAAAAGACACACACACACACATACAGACAGATAACTTTGCAAAAACCTCTTAGGAGGCCTTAAAAACGCCCGGACATCCCGGATTCAAATCCTGTCTAATTGAGGCTTGACGAGGGAGATAATAAGAGAGCTGAGAACTTTCATCCCTTGTTGCATATTGAATTTTATCTACGACTAGAGAACTAATACTAACAACTATTAATATATTCTTCAGCTCCTTTATTGTTATTGTGTTAGTTAGTTTATTCTTACCATGTCAGTTACTCTGATGAAGAGAGAATAAAGCCACTATCTTCACATTATTTTATTGTAAGCTGTCAATAGAATAATGTGTAATACTATGTTTGTAATTTAAACATAAGCGTGTGTATATTGTATATTCCACCCGTAGTACCAACATAACACCGAAAAAATCCTAAAAATTTCCTAAAATTCCTAAAAATGATACTAAAAAATTCTGTCAAGTTGGCAACACTTTCACTTTTCCTCCCTAAGGAGTAAAAGTACATTTACAGTGTGAGATAACAAGACTGTATGTAGAACTTACAATACAAGGAGTAGATAAAATACGGGCCTCTTCGGCCCGTAGCCGCTACGCGGCTCAGCGCTTCGCGCCTCGTCCGCTCCGCGGCGTTGGCCCATCGGGTGCTTCGCGGCCCGGGGGCCTCCCTGTGGCCGCTTCGCGGCCACATTGTTGTTGTTTTGTATGATGTGTTGTTTCATTATTGTTCTTGTTACATGGCATTTTGCCATGTACCTAGCGAATTTTCACTGCCTCTCCACACAGGCCCGCTTCGCGGGCCTGAGAGGCTTTCTCACAAATTTGATTTTACTAATTAAGATTTTATTAATACTTTATTATTATATATGCTATAATATTAAGACTAACAAGCATATATAAACAAAAATATATTCATGATTTATGTTTTTATCAATTTATATATTCATGAGTTAACTAACATTTTATCTCCCTCGTCAAGCCTCGGGAGCTAAAATGTTAGTTAACTCCCTCGGCAAGACTCGGGAGCTAAAATGTTAGTTAACTCCATCGGCAAGCCTCGAGAACTAACTAGTTTATCTCCTTAATAGGAAACTAATGAAGTTTCCTCCTTCGGCGCTGCCTTAGGACGAAACTTTAACTTGAGCTGCAAAACTTACTTTCATCCCTTGTTGCATAATAACTATTCCAAACAGCATAACTAAAGCGGTAGAATGATTTTTGTATAAAGTTTCAACTCTCTAGCATAAATACAATTGGGAGCCTCGATGGTAAAAGACACACACACACACATACAGACAGATAACTTTGCAAAACCTCTTAGGAGGCCTTAAAAACGCCCGGACATCCGGATTCAAATCCTGTCTAATTGTGTCTTTATTAATAAACCCGATAAATAATAATATTAAATAACCATTTATTTGCACATTATAATTATACATTACTCTTAACCAGTAATAGATTTAATTTTATGTATGTTAATACGTATATTTGTTAGTGCAATTCGGCCAAAGTCGTGGTATCTATAAATAATAAATAAATTACATTATTCATTTGATTTATAGCCATTTAATAAATAATGAGTATAAACTCTTAAAACGGGTATTAATTAGTGAAATACATGATAAATTATCAGGGTTGCTTTATAGAAAATTTAAGATAAAGACTTATGGCGAGACAATAAATATAAACCAGTTTTTTTATAAAGCAATATGTTTTAACCGTTTATTTTCTTGTTTTAACTTGTAAATAGAATATTTACTTAGGGGGGGGGGTTGAGATTGGTACCCGACCATAATCTCTTGCTCTGGATTCTCGGGGGGGGGGGGGGGGGGGTTTGACGTCTCTCCTATTCCTCGGAATCCCTTTCCCTGCATATCATTTTAATATGATTAAATTCAGGACATTAATCTATATGGTAATTTACCGCCCCCGTCCCACTTGTGCGTAAATCCATGGAAAACCTTTACTTTTCTACAAAGCATTTGTAGGGTGGGGGTAAACCTATGTAGAGACGTTTAAAAGTATATTACCTGCTTTTACATATTTTTTTTTAATATTTTAAAATTAGGAAGAATATTTATTTAAACATTTAAGTGCATTTTATTAATGAAAAATGAACTTAAGAGGTTGGTGTCATGAAGAAATTAATGTAACCTTAATCTTCTCTGGAGTTAATCTCTTGATTTTATTAATCTCTTGAATTAAAAGTATTGTATTTATTTTTTGGGGTGAATCAAAGAGGTTTCAAAGCGATACGACCTGCGAGCAACCAGGGTGTACGCGAAGCGGCCACGCGCAGCATAGAGGAATGAAGGTGGAGGCACGCATGAGCCACAGCAAGAAAAGCAGAGTACGACTTGTAGGCTACTAAGCAAGGTGGTCGCGGAGCGGCCCAAATATGAAAGTTCGGTAAAAGCATAGCAAAATACGCCGTGAAGCAACTTTTAATGATGAACGCAGTTCTCTCCCTTTACAAAACGATAGAAAAATAAATGATAAAAAATTATAACCCCTTTAAGATTAAAATAGAAAAACGAAAAACCCTGAATTCAAATAAATATGTAATACATACAGAAATACATTTTACTTCCTCGAATAAAAATCCAGGATTGACAAAATATTTCCGACCACCGAATATTTTTACCCTAAATGATGTCATTCCAGACTTGGTATTTTTTCACATGGTTATATTTTTAGAAATGTATATCTTGAAATGTAAAAAAAAATGTTTGCTTACTTCTTGCATAAACGGAATCATAGTTATGTATTATTTATATATAATTTTGCTTTATTTATTTAAATTTTTTCCATCTTATAAAAATTGGCGACTGTTAACCTCGAAACATTTTCTATCATATCGGTTTCGCTTCGCTCATCCTGACCACTTCTGACTTAGACTTTGTTTATAATAAAGTCGTTGTTTATAGTAAAGTTATAACCACTTTATTAACGAATTTCATCATAAGAGAAAGAACTCATTTAATGAACATTAAATTTAATGAACTCATTTAAAAACTCTGTCTCGAAATGAAATTATTTTAAAGAATTACAGTTTGCTAAATTCTCAAAAATAACTTAGAGAATTCATGGAATGTAGTCGATGTGGCTCGTAGAAGTGTAGATGTTGTGACTTAGTGCTTCTTAAAAAGACCTGTATGTTTGAACTTTGACCTGTACTTGTACCCTGCTCCGCATTCTTGACATTTCTGACAGTAACGTCGTGTTTCAATTTTATTTTAACTTATTATTTTAAAGATCTGCCTCCGTAGCCGCGGTCGTACAGTACTGGACTTCGGCACCGGAGGTCCGGGGTTCACAGCCCGGGCTATGCTCTCAGTTTTTCATGAATAGAATTTGTTGTAAAAAGATTTCGCCAACTTTAGCTTTACTTTGAGCATAGTAGATTTGACCCACCCGAGGTTGGTGGGTGGGTCCCCACCATACTTTCCCGCAGGGCGTATACCCTGAAGGGCCGAAATGCCCTAAGACGGGCATTACTATTATTATATATATTTTAAAGATTTAAAAATAAGAATATAAATCGGGAAGCAGCGCTTATTAGCTTGTTCAGATAAAGGAAGAGGGGAATAGAGGGATCGATTCCAACTTCTATTGGATGTGACAAAATGTATTTCTTACACAAATTATTAACATTTTATACTAAAATTTATACAAAGAAATGCAATAAAAACAAAAATTTGGGGTACCGTAAATAGTTTGTTTACATGAAGATTTAGGTCTTTCGGTGGTGACCGCATTAATGTAGATGAAGAATCCGACGTTTCGCTTCCACTGCGGGAGGCATCTTCAGGGATATAGGACATTTTGGATAGAAACACAATGCTTTACAAAACTATTATCCCTATTATCCCTTCTCATGGCTATTAATCTTCGACCTCGAAGACAAGGTCAGAGACAGGAATAAATAGTCTTTACAGACAGGTATAAATCTTCAGTTCTGTTTTGTAGAGCATTGTGTTTCAATCCATAATGCCCTATATCCCTGAAGATGCCTCCCACAGTGGAAGCGAAACGTCGGATTCATCATCTACATTAACGCGGTCACCACCGGAGGACCTAAATCTTCATGACAATAACCGCGGAAGCCTACGCAGTTTATTGTTTGTTTACATTTACAAGGGTAAAATAAGATGGCTACGCCCATAGGAAAATTTAAACCAACTCCCTGGTGGAGAAAATGTGAACTATATGCCTGGTCTGACAGAAATCGCATTTGTTTGGTTTTATTACTCTAATGTAAACAAATCACAATGGTATTGACTAATACATATGGAAATTTGCTTATTTTGTGGCAGTATGCCACTTACATAAATTAGTAATATGACAGACTGATACATAGGACACCATTATGTAGCCGCGAAGCGGTCACTGCGTAGCGACCCATAGGCCGGAGGCTCTTTTTATGACTATGATTGGATTTATAAGAACGAAACATAACTGAATATATTTTATAATCTTTTCAGTCTTGCCACTACACATTTTTTAAGTCTTTTTACATTACTGTTTAGACGTCCAAGTCAAGATTTTTTTGGACAGTCCGTTTTGTTATTGACATTTTAGTTTATCAGCCATTAATATTGAAGTTAACATAATGATAACTTCTGCAATATTTTACTCGATACCACTGAAGTCAATAGAACTAAATCGTAGCTCGAAATTGAAATTTTAACAGGTTATTATTCCAGATATAATTCTCTGGAACTCTTTCAAACATTTGATAAAGTTGAAATGTTTTGATGTATCTAGTAATGATTTCTATGTGGTCTATATTTAGATCTCTTAACTCTACATTTGATGTAAATAGTCCATTAATATCTCTATTTCTTCACCTCTACAGAAATGCAAAAATACACATATTTCATGTTATATACTCACTACACTCTCCACACATCCATTACATCCACATATCTTTTACATAAATTACGGATATGCCCACTTTTTGTATAAAATTAGTATCTTTTAATTTATCGGTTTTTTACATTATTTATTCCGTTGTATTTATTTATTATTTCTGTTGTTTACACGTGTCATTAATTTGTTTGTTTTGTAGTTGATTTTTGTTATCCCTGTTAGTTATTTTTTTACAAATATGTTCTTTTTGTATGATTATTTTTTATGTATATATTTTAACATTAAATCTTATATAAAGAGTATAAAAATTCCGGCGCGATGGTCCGTAGTCGGGCGAATTTTATTTAGAATGCGCGTTTCCGTGCTTAACAACCCATTTCTTGCTTAAAGTTCCGGTTCATGCTTTAGAACCTAAGCAGTTACTCAATTGTCAAGTATTGTATTGCTCGTAACTCATTTTGTCTGTATTTTTTAAAGGAAATGCGCATAATTATTCAGTTGGTTGTACAAAACTATGCCTCTAAAATTAGAAGTACGCACTATTAATTGCACTCGTTTAAAGCTTAGTTACTTATTTTTAAGCTTAGTCAGTTATCTTTAAAGGTTTTAGCGCATTTCCTTTGGAAAATACAGACAAAATGAGTTACGAGCAGTGCTTGACAATTGAGTAACTGCTTAGGTTCTAAAGCATGAATCGGAACCTTAACCGGACCACCGTGCCAGAATTTTTTTATAGTTATAAACTTATTTGCAAAAAAAACTATCAAAAATATCGTCCCAATCAGGATTTGAACCCAGGTACCCTGACTTTGAGTGCTCATATCGACTCCGGTCCACTGCCACGACCGTACTTTTGGTTTTCGGTCATTTTTTGTGTTTTTTTCTACTTTTTGGTTACGTAGAGTTGTCTTATTGACTTCGGACTAGTCTCATTCGATTTGGCACCCAAAAATACATAGATAACGACACCCTACTCGAAATTTATTTTTTATTGACCTAAATTTTGGTTTCCAGAAATTTACAATGGTTTTTTCGACTTTTTGGTTACTTACAAATATCGACTTCAAACCGGTTCCATTTGATCATATGTATATTAATATATATATATATATATATATATATATATTATATATATATATATTATATATATATTTTCCGAAACTATAAATATAAAAAAAATATAAATATATTTCCCAAAGGAAATTCGCTAAAATAAGTATATTTACTGTCATGTAAAAAGTAATCACTATTAAAGCTTGCTTTTATTTTATTTTATGTAATTAATTTGAAATTGCTAAAGATTTTCCCTGGGAGTGAAACTTGTTGATGAGATAAGATTGTGATACGGCCTGACCTCTGTTTCTATTTACTTACACTACTATGAAGAAACAAGAATAAATTAAGTGTCTTATAAAACAAGGAACCTATAAAAATATAAATAAATGCTATATAAATTACCTATGTATATAAATTATATACATTTTCATATATATTATATACTATGCAAGTAATTTGTTGCCATTGGAGGAGTGTGAGAACATGAAATTAAGGGTATTGATAACCAGGGTTGGCAACTGATAGTCTCTCTTGTTGACAATTATTAGCATATGAATTAAAACAGAGTCTCTCCACTAATGATATATATTTGACACATTCAGCTTTCAATCTTAACAGATCATCATCAGTGTCTAACCAACAAAGTAAAAAATATATTACAGAAAATACTCTAAATAAAAATAACATACTAGAATAAAAAGAAATACAATACAATGAGATGAATGCAAAAATAAATAAAATAGGGAAGCAAAGTAAATACATAGACCAAATAAAAACAAACAAAGTAAACGAAATAAATTAAAATATAAAACATTAAATATATAAAAAAATAACTACCGGCGAGCAGCGAAGAAAAGAGTTATAGGAGACAGCGGTTACAGTTTTGTCTAGAGGTTTCTAACTCTAATTTGTCTAAGTTATGAACTTTAGGCAAAAAGATAACTCTGTAATTGATCGTTTCAATCATAATCCTTACAGTTATAGACATTTATGCTTTTAGCGAATTTTCAAAGAAAAAATAAGCTTATGAGGTTGGGATCATTGATGGGAGGAAGGGAGGGGGCTCACTGATCAGTGGCATTCTGCCACGATATTAGCGAATTTTCAAATGTAGAATTATATATGTCAAACGATTAAATCTACACTAATTCAAATAAAATTTATGACTTCGGCAATTCGTTTACAATTTATAGTAGTGTATGTATTGTATAGTGTATGTATACAGAGTTTAATCTCTATCCAATCAATTTTTTGTTTTTTAGTAGATTTTTTATTGAACCGATAAACCCTATGGTACGTCAAGTTTTTTGAGCTTATTGCGTATTAAAAGGTTTCATCATGCAATAATTAAAGTCATTAGTCACCCCTGCTCAGGCTCCTGGGCCATCACAAGCAGGGTATCTTTATAAATATATTATTTATGTACTAATTTTGTATATTACTAAAATAAAGAAGTTTAAAAATTAATTAAATTAAAGATCACACGCGTTGGCATCCACGAATCACCAAGGTAGATGATTGGATGCGATGTTTCCTTCCCACTGTTGATGGAGATTGTTAAACCAGTTACGTTTATCTCTTAATAGTGTTTCAGCTCTAAATCTTTTAATCTAGTTTATCTTGATATTGTGTATATCGGTATTTTAGAATTATATTTGAGGTTATCTACTAATCCTACTATCGTCTCATATAAAAAATATTTATCTTAAATTTAATGTGCTGAAAATGAGGGTTGTTAGTTATCAAGCCATTTAAAAAGACGTTTCTTTAAGCCATCCCGCAAAATAGAATTGACTTCATATAACTTTATTCCGAAGATTAATTGGGAAGAAAAAAAGGCAGAAAATAAGTTGGTCCTGGTTTTTTCTTCAAAATATTAAAAGGTCGGGGAAAGATTGATCCCCTATTGAATATTCGAGAGGTTGAGGGTAGAATACGAAAATTTGAAAAGAGAGCAGACTAATTTTTATTTTTCTTACGGACATAATAAGCAGATCATACTTTATTAAAGCGTTAATATAAATATTTTGTGAGTAATAAAAAGTATTACGATCCATATAAAAAGCTCTAAAATGTTTTGTTAATCATTTCTTTAGCATTTTTCATTGTTGAGATCTTTAATTTAAAATCATCTAATAACATATATATTTTTAACGCTAAAAGATATCAAAAGCACAAAAGGCTTAAATATTAATGACATTTTTTTGAGAGGAATAAAATTGACAGAAACGAAATTGGAAGAAAATAAAAAATTGAAGAAAATCAAAATAAAGAGAAAAATGAAGGTTTGGGGTGTATGGGTATCCAGATAAATTTAAAATATAATCAAAACAATTAAAATTGACAGAGAAAGCAATATTTTTTATAAAGAAAAGGTAACATTTTAATTAAACTGTTTATTTTACGGAATGATTTTTCCCTATTTATTTTTCTGCCCGGATTAACCGCTTTGACAAATTGGCCTTTAGAGGTAAGACTTTTTGTACTGATTATTTACATATATGCATTAGTTAACGTATATGTATATTTTTGCGATTTACATATATCTATTAGTTAACGTTTATGTATATTTTTGTGATATACATTTTAGTTAACGTGTATGTATATTTTTGTGATTTACATGTAAGTATTAGTTAAAGCTTATGTATACTTTTGTGATTGACATATACATATTAGTTAACGTGTATGTATATATTTTTGTGATTTACATGTATGTATTAGTTAACGTTTATGTATATTTTTGTGCTTTTCACGTATTTATTAGTTAACGTTTATGTATATTTTTGTGATTTACATGTATGTATTAGTTAATGTTAATGTATATTTGTGTATATCCACCACTTAGTCACATAAATGTAATTGCAATGGTTTATGAGTAAAGAAGCGGAATGTGCCATTTGCTATTGAAGAATGGATTTAGGTGTCAAATAATTATTCAAATGAGAATTATTAAAATTAGTTATTTTATTGGAAAAGACAGTACTAGAAAAATACAATCACATTCATAAGCCTGTAGCCATGGAACTCAAGCCTGCTTCTCAATTTTGATTCTATTACATAACCAAAATATCTTCTCTCAAGAAAACCAACTTATATTTGATAGCGCAATATTTGATAAGAGTGTAATTTATGTCTATGTTTGAATACAAACATTTGAATTTGTCTCTTATCTCCAGTTTTACATATTTTTTCTTATTAGTATGGCTTGGACATTGAAACTCTACCTCGGGTTGTTGGGACTGAGAGGTTGGACCCTCGGTTGAATGAACTACAGATAGGAGAGGGAATGTATATTTGGTATTCAGTACTTGCATTTATACATTACCAATTCTCAATATTCTAGGATCTCCCGACTCACCCCCCTTGGTTTTTATAAGTTTCAAAAATTTGTGTGGTTACTTTTTTCTTTATAAAAAATAGTAAGTGCGTCAGTTCTAATTCATAGCAATAAAAATTACCTTTATTAAAAATCCTATGTACCATAATTTACTTTTAAAAAAAGAAAACATTAAAATGTTGAATTTATAGAAAATAGCAACAATTTATTTAAAATTTTGCTGGACTGAGTTGTTAGGATAACAACAGTCCTCTAACAAGTCTTCTCTTTTTATCGATTCAATAAACCATCGATGATCTATTCGGCTGGTTGATTATTTCAGTATTTTAATTTTTCACAAACTTGTTATATGTATAGTAACTTACATATTATAATAACAATACGAGAAGGTTCATAGTAAAAATTTAAGATAAGTAAATAAATAAACATATAAAAAATTTAATAAAAATAAATCTCTGATGAAAAAAAATTAATAAAGTGAACTTATTAAGTGGAGAGTAAAAGGCTTTTGTGCTGAGGCGAGCATAAACAGGGCAATAGTGGGAGTGCTTTTGATGGGGGGAAAGGCCGGGGCAACAATAGCTTTGCCAACCCTAGTTGGAGAGTGTCGAGCCAGCCACCTGTAAAGTGGGGCAAATTATCAAATTCTCCTCCCTCGTGTTTATCATTTATCTCTTTTATTGTAATTATTCAAATAAAAAAAGGTTTTTCTTTCGAACTATCTTGAAAAGGCTGAGCTTTTATTTACCTTTTATTAAACAAAAATGAAATACAGCAATAAAAGAATTTTTATTGTACCTATTTATATATTATTTATTTTACTATGTTTATCTATGTAGAATAAACACAGTTGGTTATGATTTATTTATTTTGAAATAAATATTTTAATAGATGTTGTGCGTAGGAGGTTCGCAAGCCAGGCAAATACCCTTTGCAATACTTGCTTTATTTCCCACTAATACTTTTTTTGATTAGGTTTTTAGTTTATGATTCCTAGTCAAATACTATTTAAAAAAATATTTATTGGACTGTAGTCTTCATTATTAACCTAGAATTCAAATACTACTTGTTTGTCAATTCGATTAAATTTTCTAAAAGAAAATACGCACTTGTATACCCTAGGGTGTTCAAATTCATTCTCGCTCTTGCTTAATCAGTTCCAAATTTAACATTTTGGGGACTCATACAAAGTTCAGAGTATGCAATTCTTTTAAATTATTGAAAAGTAGTAAATTACTGTTCCAAGTATGAAGCATAATCCGAATCCGAAAACCTAAGCAAGAACTGCTTAGGTGACCAAAAAATCAAGCATTCTAAAGAAAATTCGCCAGGCTTTCAGACCCTGAGTGTGTCGTGTAATTATCTTTCCAATTGGTTTTGAGCTTCTTATAGTATCTTATTTGCTTATATGGCTATTTTTTAACTAGTTGCAGAGAAGGATAAAATGATAATTTAAAACATAAAAAATTATTTTAATTTGAATTCTTACCTGGGAAGGAGGGTGGGGTTGGCAAAGCTAACCCATATTTGAGAGACTACCCTTAGCGGGTCGTGGCTTTCCAAGTGTCTCTGAATTTCTTTACAAAGAGGTTTTCAAAGCTCCTTCAAGCTGCAATACCTTAGAAAAAAGAACAGGTTCCACTCGATATCTACCCACTGCTACTCCTACTCGTTTTCTTCTTACATAATGAAATTTTCTTTTATTCTTGTGGCTTTCTTACGTAGTTTTCATATAATACGGCGAATTGTTACCATTAAAACGGATCCATGACCTTGTCTCGAAACTAGAGTCTTAGAGTTTCGAGACACTAGAGGCCTAGAGTCTTGGGCCAAATGCCATCTAGTGCCGTCGAGTTGTGCGCGTAAAACAAACTTGTAAAATGGATGAGAGTGAAATAATTCTGGCGCGGTGGTCCGCATGTCGGGCGAATTTCCTTTGGATGCGTGTTTCCGTGCTTTTTACATTATATAAGTTTACAACTACTAAATAAATAATTCCGGCGCGGTGGTACGCTGTCGGGCGAATTTAATTTAGAATGGGTGTTTCCGTGCTAAACAACCCATTTCTTGCTTATGCAAGAACCATGCCCATTGCGTGGTTCCGGTTCTAGCTTTAGAACCTAAGCAGTTACTCAATTGTCAAGCACTGCTCGTAACTCATTTTGTCTGTATTTTTCAAAGGAAATGCGCATAATTATCCAGTTGGTTGTACAAAACTATGCCTCTAAAATTAGATGTACACACTATTATTTGCACTAGTTTAAAGCATAGTTACTTATCTTTAAGCTTAGTCAGTTATCTTTAAAGGATTTAGCGCATTTCCTTTGAAAAATACAGACAAAATGAGTTACGAGCAGTGCTTGACAATTGAGTAACTGCTTAGGTTCTAAAGCATGAACCGGAACCACGCAATGGGCATGGTTCTTGCATAAGCAAGAAATGGGTTGTTTAGCACGGAAACACCCATTCTAAATTAAATTCGCCCGACAGAATTATTTATTTAGTAGTTGTAAACTTATATAATGTAAAAAGCACGGAAACACGCATCCAAAGGAAATTCGCCCGACATGCGGACCACCGCGCCAGAATTATTTTCTAGTTGTAAACTTATATTAGGTAAAAAAACAATAAAAAAATATTGTCCCTACTAGGATTTGAACCCAGGTACTCTGGGTTTGAGAGCTCGCATCCAAAGGAAATTCGCCCGACATGCGGACCACCGCGCCAGAATTATTTTCTAGTTGTAAACTTATATTAAGTAAAAAAAACGATAAAAAAATTATGGACCCTTCCAGGATTCGAACCCAGGTACCTGAGTTTGAGTGGTCGTATTGATCCGGACCACCGGCATTCAACTCAGAGGCGTAAAAAACGTAGAAAACGACACCCTACTCGAAATTTAATTTTCAAAGACCGTAATTTTGGTTTTTTATAATTTTTGTGGTTTTTTCGACTTTTTGGTAACTTAAAGTGGTCGTATCGACTTCGGACCGGTTTCATTCGATTCAGCGCCCAAAATTACATAGAAAACGACACCCTACTCGAAATTTATTTTTTATCGACCTAAATTTTGTTTTCGGTCATTTACAATGGTTTTTTCGATTTTTAGGTCACTTACAGTGGTCGTATCGACTTCGGACCGGTTTCATTCGATTCAGCGTCTCAAAAAACATAAATATTGACTGAAGTTAATACTCACTGAAGTTATCACTGAAGTTATTATAAATATTGACCTTTTTCGCGGCAAAAAATATTAACCCTGAATTTTGCCGATTTTTTGAAAATTTCGCTGACTCAGCAAACCGGGTTGCTGACGTCATAAAAACCTGGTTTTCAATAGGGTTCGTGTCCTCCCCAAGATTGGTTTTTGTACCAAGTTTGGTTAAAAAATATTAATCCGTTCGAAAGATAGAGTGTTTACAAGAAAGTGTCTAGAAATACATATATATATATATATATATATATATATATATATATATATATATATATATTATATATATATATAAAGTTTCAAAAAAAAGTATTTTTTCGTCATAAGGGACCTCTGAAACGGATTTGTGTCGTGGTCCGAGGTTCGAATTCCGCCATGACGCCTATCCCATTAGGCGAATTTTCAAAGGAAATTCGCTAAAATGTTATCTGAAGAGACGTGATTGCTGTTGTTAATTGCGTAATACTCCAAGGCACTTGTCGAAATCGTATTGTTTGCAGCTTTAATCATTCATGATGTTACCTCGTTCATTCTAACCTACAAAGTTTAAAATTAATTAATGTGTCTCCATGAAGACAATTATAAATATTTTTTTTGGTCTACGGATTCACTTTTTTGGTTTTAAATTGAGTTGCTATAACCACTCTCAAAGTTTCTAAACCTGGGGCCCGGGTTCAAAACTTGGTTCCTGAGATAATTTTTTATCGTTATATTTATACTTTATAAGTTTATAACTCTAAAATAATTCTGGCACAAAGGTCCTCATATCAGATTAATTTCCTTTGGAATGCTTGCTCTCTTGCTTACCAGTCCAGTTCCCGCTAAGGATTTCCATTTTATTTTCTTTCAGTCTGAACAATAAGTAGAAAACGTTCAATAAGACCACGCCCGATACGGTTAATGCATCGGCAAATGGAGAAAATAATTACATAGTATTTAACTTCTACTTATTCATCAATTTTTTATGGATTTTCAAAGGAAAATCGCCAAATTATTTAAAAAATAGCCAATTTTTAGCTTTGTACATGACTGCCAAAAATCTGCATATCCGATAAAACAAGGGAATTATTAAAGTTAATTAAAAGTATAGTAAACAACCTATAGTTTAAAAATGCGCATTTCCATCTAAAATCCAACAAATTAATGTAAGTATTTTCACCATTTGGCGATGTATTAACCGTATCGGGCGTGGCCCTATTTCTACTACCTTTAGGTCTCCGGCCTTAGAATATATTTTTTAGATCTCTCTACAGTCGCTTATCGCGATTTTATGAAAATGATAATTAAAGTTTTTTTTTATAAAAGATAAATTTGGGGTGAAGTTTTTGTGATTAAGTCAATGTTTAAATGATTGAATAAGTAAATATTTATGAATTGGCATTAATTTGAAAATTTATTACACTTTTTTGATGCAACCTCGTGTATATGTTAGGTTTTTTTATTTAAACTTTGGTAATTTGGTAATTTTGTTCAACAAAAAAGAGGACAAAGGAAAGGAGTGTAGAAGTTATTATTACAACGAACACTGTTACCAATTTTCTTATTACAACTCTCCCTATTCCTCTTTTCCATTTCATTCCTCTTTCCTAACTGTTATATTAAATTAGTTGAATAAGAAGAAAAAACACAATAAAGTATAGGGACATTGTAAAGGACATTACGTTCAATAAATAAAGATACAACTAAAGACTTTGTCTTCTCAACATCTTTATTACATAACGTTGTTTGTATATCAACAGGTGTACAAAAGATGTAATAGTGACGTTTGTCCCTACTTCTTATAAACGTATCTTAAACCACGGTCTAACGTGACTAGTTGGCTAAAATACAACTAACGTGACTAGTATGGCTAAAATACACTAAACTAAAATACAACTAACGGACTAGTATGGCTAAAATACAACTAACGTGATAGTATGCTAAATACAATAACGTGACTAGTATGGCTAAAATACTACTAACGTTATTAGTATAGCTAAAATACAACACATGACTAGTATGGCTAAAATACAACTACGTGACTAGTATAAAATACAACTAACGTGACTAGTATGGCTAAAATACAACTAACGTTATTAGTATGGCTAAAATACAACTAACGTGACTAGTATGGCTAAAATACTACTAACGTTATTAGTATAGCTAAAATACAACTAACGTTATTAGTATGGCTAAAATACTACTAACGTTATTAGTATAGCTAAAATACAACTAACGTGACTAGTATGCTAAAATACAACTAACGTGACTGTATGGCTAAAATACAACTAACGTCTAGTATGGCTAAAATACAACTAACGTGACTAGTATGGCTAAATAACCAACTAACGTTATTAGTATGGCTAAAATACAACTAACGTTAGTATGGCTAAAATACAACTAACGTTATTAGTATGGCTAAAATACAACCTAACGTGACTAGTATGGCTAAAATACTACAAACGTTATTAGTATAGCTAAAATACAACTAACGTGCTAGTATGGCTAAAATACAACTAACGTTACTAGTATGGCTAAAATACAACTAACGTGACTAGTATGGCTTAAAATACAACTAACGCGCTAAAATACAACTAATCTAGTATGGCTAAAATACACTAACGTGACTAGTATGGCTAAAACTAACATTAAAATACTAACGTACTAGTATGGCTAAAATACAACTAACGTGACTAGTATGGCTAAAATACAACTAACGTGACTAGTATGGCTAAAATACTACCTAAGTGGACTAACCTAGTATGGCTAAAATACTACTAACGTTATTAGTATAGCTAAAATACAACTAACTGACTAGTATGGCTAAAAATACCAACTAACGTGACTAGTATGGCTAAAATACAACTAACGTGACTAGTATGGCTAAAATACAACTAACGTTATTAGTATGGCTAAAATACAACTAACGTGACTAGTATGGCTAAAATACAACTAACGTATAGTATGGCTAAAATACAACTAACGTTATTAGTATGGCTAAAATACAACTAACGTTATTAGTATGCTAAAATAACTAACGTTTTAGTATGGCTAAAATACAACTAACGTTATTAGTATGGCTAAAATACAACTAACGTTATTAGTATGGCTAAAATACAACTAACGTGACTAGTATGGCTAAAATACACTAACGTTATTAGTATGGCTAAAATACAACTAAGTGATAGTATGGCTAAAATACTACTAGTTTAGCTAAAAATACAACTAACTGACTAGTAAAAATACAACTAACGTATGGCTAAAATACAACTAACGTGACTAGTATGGCTAAAATACAACTAACGTTATTAGTATGGCTAAAATACAACTAACGTGACTAGTATGGCTAAAATACTACTAACGTTATTAGTATGGCTAAAATACAACTAACGTGCTAGTATGGCTAAAATACAACTAACGTGACTAGTATGGCTAAAATACAACTAACGTGACTAGTATGGCTAAAATACCTAACGTTATTAGTATAGCTAAAATACAACTAACGTGACTAGTATGGCTAAAATACAACCTAACGTGGACTAGTATGGCTAAATAAAACTAAACGTGACTAGTATGGCTAAATACACTAACGTTATTAGTATAAAATACAACTAACGTGACTAGTATGGCTAAAATACAACTAACGCGACTATGGCTAAAATACAACTAACGTGACTAGTATGGCTAAAATACAACTAACGTTATTAGTATGGCTAAATACAACTAACGTGACTAGTATGGCTAAAATACAACTAACGTATTAGTATGGCTAAAATACAACTAACGTGACTAGTATGGCTAAAATACAACAACGTTATTAGTATAGCTAAAATACAACTAACGTGACTAGTATGGCTAAAATACAACTAACCTAGTATGGCGACTATATGGCTAAAATACTAACGTTATAGTATGGCTAAAATACAACTAACGTTACTAGTATGGCTAAAATACAACTAACGTTACCTAAGTTCTAGTATGGCTAAAATACACTAACTAAAATACAACTAACGTGTAGTATGGCTAAAAATACAACTAACGTGGACTAGTATGGCTAAATACAACTAACGTGACTAGTATAGCTAAAATACAACTAACGTGACTAGTATGGCTAAAATAAAACTAACGTGACTAGTTATAAGCTAAAATACAACCTAACGTGACTAGTATGGCTAAAATACAACTAACGTGACTAGTATGGCTAAAATACAACTAACGTGGATTAGTATGGCTAAAATACAACTAACGTGACTAGTATAGCTAAAATACAACTAACGTGACTAGTATGGCTAAAATACAACTAACGTGACTAGTATGGCTAAAATACAACTAACGTGCTAGTAGGCTAAAATACAACTAACGTGGACTAGTATGGCTAAATACAACTAACTACAACTAACTAGTAGGCTAAAATACAAACGTGCTAGTATGGTACTAGTATGGCTAAAATACAACTAACGTGACTAGTATGGCTAAAATAAACTAACGTGACTAGTATAGCTAAAATACAACTAACTTGACTAGTATGGCTAAAATACAACTAACGTGCTAGTATAGCTAAAATACAACTAACGTTACTAGTATGGCTAAAATACAACTAAACGTGACTTAGTAGCTAAAATACCTAACGTGACTAGTATGGCTAAAATACAACTAACGTGACTAGTATGGCTAAAATACAACTAACGTTATAGTATGGCTAAAATACCAACTAACGTGACTAGTATGGCTAAAATACAACTAACGTGACTAGTATGGCTAAAATACAACTAACGTGACTAGTATGGCTAAAATACAACTAACGTTGACTAGTATGGCTAAAATACAACTAACGTGACTAGTATGGCTAAAAATACAAACTAACCTAGTATGGCTAAAATACAACACTAGTATGGCTAAAATACAACTAACGTGACTAGTATGGCTAAAATACAACTAACGTGACTAGTATGGCTAAAATACAGTGACTAGTATGGTAAAATACAACTAACTAGTATGGCTAAATACAACTAACTAGTATTGGCTAAATACAACTAACGTGACTAGTATGGCTAAAAATACAACTAACGTTATAGTATGGCTAAAATACAACTAACGTGACTAGTATGCCTAAAAATACAACTAACGGACTAGTATGGCTAAAATACAACTAACGTATAGGGTACAACTTATATGGCTTAAATACAACTAACGTGACTAGTATGGCTAAAATACAACCTAACGTGACTAGTATGGCTAAAATACAACTAACGTTATTAGTATGGCTAAAAATACAAACTAAACTAGTATGGCAAAAATACAACTAACGTGACTAGTATGGCTAAAATACCAACTACTTATTAGTATGGCTAAAAATACAACTAACGTGACTAGTATGGCTAAAATACTACACTAGTATAGCTAAAATACAACTAACGTGACTAGTATGGCTAAAATACAACTAACGTTATTAGTATGGCTAAAATACAACCTAACGTACTAGTATGGCTAAAATACAACTAACGTGACTAGTATGCTAAAATACAACTAACGTTATTAGTATGGCTAAAATACAACTAACTAGTATGGACAACTACGTTATTAGTATGGCTAAATACAACTAACGTTTATAGTATGGCTAAAATACAATAACGTTATTAGTATGGCTAAAATACAACTAACGTGACTAGTATGGCCTAACTAATAAAATACAATTACGTGACTAGTATGGCTAAAATACAACTAACGTGACTAGTATGGCTAAAATACAACTAACGTGACTAGTATGGCTAAAATACAACTAACTAGTATGGCTAAAATACAACTAACGTGACTAGTATGGCTAAAATAAACTAACTAGTATGGCTAAATACAACTAACGTGACTAGTATGGCTAAAATACAACTAACGTTATTAGTATGGCTAAAATACAACTAACGGACTAAAATACAACTAACGTGACTAGTATGGCTAAAATACAACTAACGTTATTAGTATGGCTAAAATACAACTAACGTGACTAGTATGGCTAAAATACAACTAACGTATTAGTATGGCTAAAATAAACTAACGTGACTAGTATGGCTAAAATACAACTAACAGTATGGCTAAAATTACAACTAACGTGACTAGTATGGCTAAAATACACTAACTAGTATGGGGACTAAAATACAACTAACGTTGACTAGTATGGCTAAAATACAACAACGTTATTAGTATGGC
The DNA here is from genome assembly GCA_018340805.1 of Microvelia longipes. Lineage (NCBI taxonomy): Eukaryota > Metazoa > Arthropoda > Insecta > Hemiptera > Veliidae > Microvelia > Microvelia longipes. The sequence continues at coordinate 62,173,155 of JACMZG010001908.1, read as the reverse complement.
TAAAATACAACTAACGTGACTAGATGGCTAAAATACAACTAACGTGACTAGTATGGCTAAAATACAACTAACGTGATTAGTATGGTAAAATACAACTAACATGGCTAAAAAATACAACTAACGTTATTAGTATGGCTAAAATACAACTAACTAGTATGGCTAAATACAACTAACGTGACTAGTATGGCTAAAATACAACTAACGTTATTAGTATGGCTAAAATACTACTAACGTTATTAGTATGGCTAAAATACAACTAACGTTATAGTATGGCTAAATACTACTATGGCTAAAATACAACTAACGTTATTAGTATGGCTAAAATACAACTAACGTTATTAGTATGGCTAAAATACAACTACGTTATAGTATGGCTAAAATACAACTAACGTTTATTAGTATGGCGTTTAGTATGGCTAAAATACAACTAACGTTATTAGTATGGCTAAAATACAACTAACGTATATAAGGTATGGCTAAAATACAACTAACGTTATTAGTATGGCTAAAGGTTTTATTGGGGGGAACAAAATTATTAGGGAATAATGGCTATTCTCAGTTATAATTTGAAGTCAAATGTTAATTGATCACATTTTATGCGTCAATTTTTTAGGCTTACTACGTCATGAAATTTCTACATATTTAATGCTGTACGTAGATGCAAATATGGCATGATATCATGCCCCCTGTTCCTTTACTTCTAACTCATCAGTCTAACTAACTAAGCCAGAAATAACTATTTCCTTCACTTAAAATAAGAAAGAAAATAAATAATAGAGACAGAAATTAAGGTGGATCGTATAGAAGATGTATAATTTCATACTATCAAATTTTTACTTTTCCTCATTGATACCGTAGGTATATAGGAAAGTATTGTGTTTGTAAATGAATCCAAAACTGGGATCTCACCGGAATTATAAGTTTTAGCGTTTTAAAGGCCTCCTGAGTGGTTTTCGCAAAGTTGTCTGTCTGTATGTGTGTGTGTGTGTGTCTGTAATCATCGTAACTTATGATGTATTAATGCTAGAGAGTTGAAACTTTGTACAAAAAACAGTCTACCACTGCAGTTGTACTATTCAGAAAATAATTTGTTTATAACGTCATTAACTCACAATAATGACTCAGCAAATATTTCAGAAATTATTAAACGCGATAAGTCTGAGGCCGTAATGTTTTACTAAAGTTGAATTAGAATTGTTATAACACAACGCAACTTTTGAAAGTATAAAAAATTATTTGGTTTTAGCGTCCAATATTTACACATATAACATTATCCGAATTAAACTTCATGATTACTGATTATTTTAACGTATTATCAATTAAATTGATGAAGAGCTTTCGCCCAGGGATTCTGAGTTTCGTGAGTTCTTGAAATTGACAAAAATAAAAAAGTTTAAAAATTAATACAATTTTGAATGGTTTTTTATGTCACGTGTCTAGCTAAGAAAATAAACAAATTTAAAATGAAATTAAAAAATCGGGTGGGTAAAGGAAAAATTATGATATTAAGATAATATTATAATAAATACTGCTAAGATTGTTAATGTCTTGTTTTTTGTTCATACTGTCTTTGTCATATCCTTTTTTTTTAAAAAAAAAAGAACTGAAGTCTTCATCAATTAAATTGTTATAACAATTTATGCAGTCCAAAAGCTCCAAGGTTATTTTAATGTATTAATAATACTTATTATAAGTTTATCGGTTTACCAATTATTTTTTCAGTCTGATTGTTCACCGGAGTTTGATAAACAAAAAAAAAAAACAAACTAAAAAGTGAATCAAATTAGCTTAATTTTTTCATTAATTTTTTATGTGTTGTTAAAGGCGGTATGCTTATCGCGTTTTAGTTTTAATTTGCTTACTTCAATTTATTAACGTTTTGTATATCTCAAAGGAGTCAGTAAAGTCGTCTATCTCTTTTGTAAAAAATTAAAAAAGAAATATTTATTCTTTGTGGTTAAACATTTTGACAATCATAAGTTTTTTCTTGTATTGTCGTCACCATAATATATTATTTCTATAATACGTTCGGAAAATATCCTTACCTTTTAAACCTCATCTTTAAAAGGATACAAAATGTCCTTAATGTAAATGTTGAGGATCAGCTCTTTTTATTGGATATTACTCCTTATCCTCGGGGTTTTAAACCTCAGTCCCCTCCAACAAAGGAAAAAATGAAACCTAACAAAAAAAAGTTTCCTTTTATAAGAAAAAGAAAATTTATTTTTTCCTGTCTCGGGTGGGCGGGGTTCGAAATATCTCTATTATAAAACGGATACTCCAACAAAGTTATTAAATTTACTTAATATTTATGATACAAAATTAAATAAATTGCTCAAATTTATATAATAGCTTTTGTCTTATTAGTATTCTTTATTTTAACTTGTTTACAGTGAACTGGTAATAGCTTTATTTAAAATAAAATAAAAAATCGGGTGTAGGGTACCTCTGAATTTTTTTTCTTATTTTAAATCCAAAATCTGTTATGAACTTTCATAATTTTTGCTGAGTTATTAATGATGGTCATAAATCAATTATTTTTCTGAAAGCACAAATAGATTTTATGATTGATTATTGTACCAGGTTTTAAACTTCCTAGAGTAAACACACTGGGAGATACGATAACACCCACACAGTCATACACACACACACACACACACACACACACCCATACAGACAGACGACTTTGTAAAAACCACTCAGGAGGTTTTAAACTTCCTAGAGTAAACACACTGGGAGATGCGATAACACCCACACAGTCATACACACACACACACACACCCATACAGACAGACGACTTTGTAAAAACCACTCAGGAGGTTTTAAACTTCCTAGAGTAAACACACTGGGAGATGCGATAACACCCACACAGTCATACACACACACACACACACACACCCATACAGACAGACGACTTTGTAAAAACCACTCAGGAGGTTTTAAACTTCCTAGAGTAAACACACTGGGAGATGCGATAACACCCACACAGTCATACACACACACACACACACACCCATACAGACAGACGACTTTGTAAAACCACTCAGGAGGTTTTAAACTTCCTAGAGTAAACACACTGGGAGATGCGATAACACCCACACAGTCATACACACACACACACACACACACCCATACAGACAGACGACTTTGTAAAAACCACTCAGGAGGTTTTAAACTTCCTAGGGTAAACGCACTGGGAGATGCGATAACACCCACACAGTCATACACACACACACACACACACACCCATACAGACAGACGACTTTGTAAAAACCACTCAGGAGGTTTTAAACTTCCTAGGTAAACGCACTGGGAGATGCGATAACACCCACACAGTCATACACACACACACACACACACACCCATACAGACAGACGACTTTGTAAAAACCACTCAGGAGGTTTTAAACTTCCTAGAGTAAACACACTGGGAGATGCGATAAACACCACACAGTCATACACACACACACCACACACACCCATACAGACAGACGACTTTGTAAAAACCACTCAGGAGGTTTTAAACTTCCTAGAGTAAACACACTGGGAGATGCGATAACACCCACAGTCATACACACACACACCCATACAGACAGACGACTTTGTAAAAACCACTCAGGAGTTTTAAACTTCCTAGAGTAAACACACTGGGAGATGCGATAACACCACACAGTCATACACACACACACACACACACACCATACAGACAGACGACTTTGTAAAAACCACTCAGAGGTTTTAAACTTCCTAGGGTAAACGCACTGGGAGATGCGATAACACCCACACAGTCATACACACACACACACACACACACCCATACAGACAGACGACTTTGTAAAAACCACTCAGGAGGTTTTAAACTTCCTAGAGTAAACACACGGGAGATACGATAACACCTACACAGTCATACACACACACACACACACCTATACAGACAGACGACTTTGTAAAAACCACTCAGGAGGTTTTAAACTTCCTAGGGTAAACGCACTGGAGATGCGATAACACCCACACAGTCACACACACACACACACACACACCCATACAGACAGACGACTTTGTAAAAACCACTCAGGAGGTTTTAAACTTCCTAGAGTAAACACACTGGGAGATACGATAACACCCACACAGTCATACACACACACACACACACCCAGAGTTGCGTTTAGGACGCCGTGCAGTACACAAGGGCTCTTGTATTTTATACTGTTTTTATTTGGTTCTTTTTCTTAAATCAGTTTAATTAATTGTGAGTAGTGTTTAGTTATTTTTGGCTGACATTTTCACGTTTTTCTTAGTGATTCTGTTACTTAATTATCTCTTAAATATTAATTAAAGATTTGAATGTTTTAATTAGATTTTTACGTATCTAGTATAGTTTCATGGTGTAGTGTTGTCACCTGTGATTGGCTATTGATATCTAGCCTGCCTGCGCCCCTCTACTTTCTTTTAGCGTAGAGTTTATACAGACAATAATAACGAGATATTTAAATAATTAAAATAACCCTTGTTATTGTTGTTTACAATATCAAGTTTTTTTTTTTTTGCAATATTGTTTTAATTCTTACATCAAAGAAAATAAATATTTTTATTAAACGTTTACTATGAGTTTTAAAGAAGATGATGCGTTTCAAAACGCAATAAAGCCTATAAAAAAGGCTGTGGATACCAGTGGCAATTTACGAAATGATTTAAAAGCTGGTCTAATTAAAGCAGTGCAAGAGTTAACTGCAATATACAACCAGATGAAATCAAAAATTATTAACATCGAAAAATCGGGTTCACACCGAGTTGATTTAAATCAACCTTCGACCAGTAGAGGTCCTCGCTTAAGTGGTATCAGCCAAATTAAGTAGATCCTGTCGTTCCGAAACCGTTGTATAGTATAGTAGTTCAAGCAAAAGATCCTAATATAAGGAAAGTTACATCTGAGGAAGCTCGTAGTCTAATTAAAGAAAATCTTGATCCATCGGAACTAAAAGTTGGCATTGTTAAAATGACTGCTATCAAGGACGGCAATCTTATTGTGCAATGTATTCGGAAAATGATTCTAAAGCGTTGTGTTCTGAAATAGTGTCCAAGTGTGGTGATGTCCTTTCTGCTTCAGTTAGTAGAAAATTTAATCCCCGGATTATTGTATATAATGTTCCAGTTGATATAACGAGAGATAACGCAGTTGACGTCATCAAAAAGCAAAATGCTGAGCTGTTTTCTGAAAACAGCAGTATGGTCGCCAAAACGGTTTTAACTATTAAGAAAGGCAATGCAACTAGACGGGATCTTATTTTAGAGGTGGATCCAAAACTTCGCAAAGATATTCTTGGTGATAAAGTAAAGATAAAGTGGAGCGTTTGTAATGTAGCTGATTACGTCTATGTCAGGCGTTGTTATAAGTGTAGCCGCTATCACTCTGGAGTTTCAACTGAGTGTCAAGAAGAGGAAACGTGTCCTTTATGTACGGGTGGCCACCGCTTAAAAGACTGCAAAGCTGAAGTTGGTGAACATAAATGTATTAACTGCGTTGTTTACAACAGGCGTAATATTAAGCAAAAAGTAGATGTTCGTCACACTGTATTCAGCAGGGACTGTCCTTCCTATCAAGCTTGTCTTTTTCGACTCAAGCAGCAGATAAATTATTTATGATGGCTGCTACACTGGTCACTCAACAGAATGTTATTAAGTTTCTTCAACTAAATATGCAGCACTCTCGGGGCGGCGGTTTCTAATCTTAATCAGGTTATTGCTTCGAATAATATTGACGTTGCTTTAGTCCAAGAGCCGTATTGTGTAAAGAACTGTGTTTCAGGCTTTTACAAAGGCTGGCGGGTTTTCAAAGCTGGACGGGAGAGAAAAAGAGCGGCTATTATAGTTGCGAATTCGAATTTAGACGCGATTATGCATTCAGAGTTTTCGGATGAAGACTTAGTTGTATTAGAGTTGCATGATGGGCAGAATCCTCCATATTTGGTTATTAGCGCATACTTTGATGATAAGAGGGATATCGAACAAGACTTAGCTAAAATATCTCGAGTTATTAGAGCTAACATAGGGTTTGCCCGTGTCCTGATAGGTGTGGACAGTAATGCGCGCTCTACAGTTTGGTATGATAAAGTTAATAGTGGTAGAGGTAGAGCTCTTGAGGATTTTCTTGCTGAAACGTCTCTAGTCGTCATGAATACTGATGATGGATGCCCTACTTTTGAATCTCGAAGAGGTTGTAGTTGGATAGATTTAACACTCTGTACTTACCCAATGGTGCCACTTGTAGGTAAATGGACAAATAGCAATCTAGAGAGTGCCTCAGATCATAAGATTTTGTTTTATGACGTAAGCGGAACGGGTTGTGCGTTACCTGAATTTGAGGCAGAAAGTAAAACGCATAAATATAAAATCAAAGAAGCTAATTGGGAACTTTTTAAGGAAACGCTTTTAGGCAAGTGTTGTGAGCTATATGATAAATTTAGTGGTACTGCTGACAGTAATATTCAAAATGAGGTGGATAATGCTCTTTGCACGCTTCTCTCACGGTGTGAGGACCTGGAGTTATTAGTAAATGACGTTACAGACGCAATATCTACTGCGTGCAGGGCTTCGATCCCTTTACACACCATTCAGAAAAAAGCTAGTAGTCATCGTAGTGCTCCTTTTTGGTCGAAGCATCTTTCTACCTCTCGTAAATTGGTTGCATGTTTAAGAAGGCGGTTTCAACGAACCAGATCTAATAAAGCCCTTCGTGCCGCCAGGAAAGAAGAGTACTGGACAGCAAAGAAGCAGTACATCGCCGATCTAGAGGATTCTAAGGTTGCTTTTGGAAAAATTATTGTAGTACGAGTGGAGATATGCCTTGGGGTCCGGTCTATAAAGCAGCTGCTGGGAAAATTAAGCCTCTTTGGAACTATCAACATTAAGGAAGGCTGATGGTAGTTACACGGAAACTTTAAAGGAGAGCTTAGAAGAAATAATGAAAAAATGTGTCCCACCTGATGCTTTAGTTGTTACTGAGAGTCATGAGAAAATGAAATTAGATGCTGTTACTAGGCTTCCACATGCAGAGGATGATGTGACGTTTACTCAAGGTGAGATACAAGCTATAATCGATGATTTTGAAGAGAGTAAGGCTCCAGGTCTTGACGGATTTACGAAATCAATTGTCCAAGAGGTCTTTAATTCTTTGCCAACGTTTTTCACTCGGCTATATTCGGAGTGCTTGCGGAGAGGATGTTTTCCAGAACTCTGGAAGCGTTCCAACGTTATCCTATTAGTCAAACCAGGTAAGGAGACAAAGGAAGATGCTTCAAGGTACAGGCCGATCAGCCTCCTACCATTAATGGGTAAGATCTTAGAGAAGTTACTGATTCAAAGAATAATGTTCGCTTTGCGACGTAGAGAAGAGATCTCAACCCGCCAGTTTGGTTTTACTCCGCAGAAGGGTACAACCGAGGTTCTTTCGTCTGTTACAACATATATTACACAACAAATGGAGGTTGGCAAACATGTTTTAATGGTAAGCCTGGACGTTCAGGGCGCCTTTGATTCGGCGTGGTGGCCCGCAATTTTGCACCAGCTTAGGATTAAAAACTGCCCTCAAAATTTATATTTGCTAGCTCGGGACTATTTTAGTGGAAGAGAATCGGAGATAAGCACAGCCTCAGAGAAGGTGATTCGTACTCAAGAACGTGGGTGTCCACAAGGCTCATGTTCAGGTCCAGGATTCTGGACAATCCTATATGATCCGGTGCTAAAACTACCTTATCCTGTTGGGGTTGAAATCTTCGCTTTCGCTGACGATTTGCTGTTAGTTATTTCTGGTTCTAGCGAGTATGATGTGGAGCAAAAGGCCAATGAATGTCTTTACCTCGTTGAAAAATGGGCTGGGGATAATAATTTGGCGTTTAACCCGGAAAAATCAAAGGTTTTGCATATCACTAAAAAGAGGAAGACTGAGGATATTGCCGTATACTTATTGGGTCAGCGTCTTGAAGTCGTTAAGGAGTTAAAGTATTTGGGTGTCTACTTTGACTCTAAAATGAATTGGAGTAGTCATATTGCCCATGTTAGTGATAAAGCAGGGCAGTTGATAAATGTGTTGGCTCGTTCTGCAAAAGTTACGTGGGGTCTGAGTAGCAGTTCTTTAAGCATCATTTATAGAGGTGCAATTCTGCCGATCCTTTGCTATGCAGCTCCTGTTTGGGTAGATGCACTTACGAAGAGTCATAACGTCCGACGGTTAAGAAGTGTTCAGCGACGTATACTAATTAGAGTCATACGAGGATATAGGACTATCTCTTTCCAAGCAGCCTGCCTACTGGCTCAGGAGTTACCAATAGATATAAAAATCAGGGAATTTGCTGAAGCTTTTAAGTGCATTAAGGTTGACAGGCTTTATAATGACTTAGCGGTGGATTCAGATTTACCTCTTGCACAATGGCCTCATCCAGCGTCTTTAGTCGATGTTAACTACCCTGATACTAGACCAGCTCATTTCTTAATTTACACTGATGGTAGTAAGCTTGACGGCCGGGTTGGTTGTGCTGCAGTGATGTATTCGTCGTCTTCAGATTCCACACCTATTTTTAGTTTTCAGCATCGGTTGGCTGACCAGTGCTCTAACAACCAGGCAGAGATGTTAGCTATTAAGAAAAGCACCGAATGGGTTGACACCTTAAATGTGTCGCAAAGGGAGCGGAGTGTGTGTATTTATACCGATAGTCAGGTTGCATTGCAGACTCTACAAGACAACAGGAATCGTTCACGTATGGCTAGTGATGTTAGGAGCTTATTTACAATCTTGAGACAGGAGAAAGGGTGGACTATAGGAATAAAATGGGTAAAGGCTCATGATGGCGTTGTTGGAAATGAGGAGGCGGATAGGCTGGCGAAAGAAGCAACATCTGCTGATATAAGGATTGAGTATTCGTTGGTTCCCTCGTCTTTTGTGGTCCAGCAGTTGCGTGAGAGGTCGATTTCGACTTGGGATGAGATGTGGCGAAGTAGTGAGAGTGGTTCTTACACAAGGAAATTTTTCCCTACCGTTTCATCTAGGTTTAAATGCAATTTTCCAATGTCGTTTAAATTAACGCAAGCGTTAACAGGTCATGGAGGTAGCAAGACTTATCTACGAAGATTCGGGTTAGAAGAGGATGATAGTTGTTCATGTCATTTAAGGGTACCTCAAACTTGGGAGCATCTACTCTTTTCCTGTCCACTATTTGAGCGGGAACGACATCGATTAATTCGGAAGGTTGTGTTAACTGGAGAATGCTGGCCACCGCAGGATTTCAACGTTCTACTTAAATCATATTTACCTGAATTTCTTTTGTTTGTGAATACTATCACCTTAGATGCTTAAAAAAATAAATAAAAAAAAAAAAAAAATAAATAAATAAATAAAATAAAAAAAAAAAAAAAAAAATAATAAAAAAATATATATATAAAATAAAAATAGTAATAAAATATATACATATAAAAAAAAATAAATAAAAAAAAAAAAAAATAAAAAATAAAAAATAATAATAATTAAAACCTTACTAACTCTACACCTCCTATTATGATTTATTTTCATCATACTAACGTTTCATTTATTTATCTCCAAACTATACTAACTCTTTACTGCCCTTTTTATGGCATGCATTTATTTCTTCATTTTCCTTGCCTCCAAATACTTTCCTATTTTAATATTATTATCCTTAATTATTTTCTTTTACTAATCCTAAAGTGGAAATAAAGGATTTATAATGTTAAAACGTATAAGATGTTTTGGACTATTTTCTGCTATATATCGCTTGAGTCAGGAGACGCTTAATTTTGTCTTACGTTACTCGATTTAGCTAAACAGATGCTGCTGGTTAACTATGATTAATGTTTTACATTGGATTGGTTTGTATACTATGATGATTCAGTTAGGGTTTATGATTCATGATTCCTCCAGACTGAATGATTTGGAAAATATATTCTTCTGTCTACAACTATATGGGAACTTTATTATAGACATTGCGGTGCTCTTCATAGCAATGGAGGTATATAGAGGTTCAGAACTCTTGATATGATATGTAATGATGTAGTTTGATGACCATGTCATCTCCTTGGGCTGGGGGTATTTAATTATTTTCACTTTATGTAAACTTTTGTTGTGATTATTGTAAAATTGTTATTGTCTGTTTTGAAATAAAGTATGTCCTAAAGGCCTGTAATCAACCTATGGGAATAGGCCGAAAAAAAAAAAAAAAAAAAAAAAAAAAAAAAAAAAACACACCCATACAGACAGACGACTTTGTAAAAACCACTCAGGAGGTTTTAAACTTCCTAGGGTAAACGCACTGGGAGATGCGATACACCCACACAGTCATACACACACACACACACACCCATACAGACAGACGACTTTTGTAAAAACCACTCAGGAGGTTTTAAACTTCCTAGAGTAAACACACTGGGAGATACGATAACACCCACACAGTCATACACACACACACACCCATACAGACAGACGACTTTGTAAAAACCACTCAGGAGGTTTTAAAAATATTTGCTGATTTAACCCCCTGATTTATTTAAAAAGGAACCACATTGACATTTCCTCCAAATATAAAAAATATAAATATATATACTTAAAATATCTGTATATATATTTCTTATATTATTTATTATTATGACTATAATGTTCCTAAAATTTTATATTCTGTTTCATTTTATATTTTTATTTTGTAGTATATTCTGTTTCTTTGTTGACAGAATCATAATTTAATCATTTTATTTAATTATGGCCTCTGTACTAAAATTAGAGGAAAGACAACTTTTTATTTAAAAAAAATCTTGGGACTGTTAAAAATGGTAAAGTTTGTTAAAATTTTCAAAAACATCAAGAAAATGTCTGAAATTTTCCTCGTCGAGTTCTATTTTTTATTTTCTTATTAAATAATAAGAATAACTAATTGATTGTATTTTACAAACATACGAGCTCATGCAGTCTACAAAATAAACTAAAATATTCTCCGTATATTTCTTATTTGTCTTTTTTTTGGGGAAAAAATTGATAAACAATTTCCTAACAGATTTCTCGTCGCGGACATTAAACTGTAATACTACTATCATCTAATTTCTTATAAAAAATTAGATGATAAGAAAAGAGTGTAATTTTACAATATTTTTTCAACAATTGAGCGCAAAATTTAATTCCTGTCTATCTTTCCTTCTGTCAGATGGCAGACCTGATTGTTAATAAGCAGTTTACTTTTTGTACCTTCATTCAGCCTAATAATTAAAAAATAACAATTTAATGAATTTTTGGATAAATTTTCATTAATACTTGAAACCAAGAAATGTTTTTATTATTTATTTTTACTGAAGTATCTATGTATCTGTTTAATAAAAAAAAATATATTTTTAAAATAAAAATTGTTTTTGATGAAATTTAGAGGACACATTTGCTAAAATTGTTGTAACCAATGAATCACATGTGTTAGTTAAATTGTATTAGTTTAGTGTTTGATGATTGTCTCTTTTCGGTTATCATTTGGCATATTTTCGTTGCTATAGCATTTGAATCAAAAACACAGTCTAGTTTTAATATCTATTTTTGAAGTATGTGTACCTATTGTTATATAATTAAAAAAAAAAAAAAAATACAAATTTTCGTTGCAATAACATTTGAATCAAAAACACAGTCTAGTTTTAATATCTATTTTTGAAGTATGTGTACCTATTGTTATATAATTTTACAAAAAAAATCTTTTGTTCGAACTCCATGAAGAATTTCTACCACCGAAAAACAATTAGTAAAACCTCATATAAGTTAAATTAACAAAAGGCAGCGAAACAAAAACAATCGTTATTATCCTTAAGAAGCGGATCCTTTTGTTTCGCTTCCTATCCTCTTGTTCTAGAGTCTCTCATGTAAAGACAGAGTTTTAGGATAAACTTTATATTTTAGAGATCTCAAGTATTTTTTATTAAAAGAATATGTTAGAAAAGAGCTTTACATCCCACGTAAAATTTATGAAAAACAATGTGAAAATTACCTTTATTTTACATAAAGGTAAAAATGTTTTAACTGCATAAAAAATACACAATGTACAGCTTAGTATAAACCAAGAAGGGAAACTCCTATACTAACCTGTGTAAAAAAAATCAGACTTGCGTGATCAGCTGATTGCTGGCTAAAAAATTGCTAAAATTGGAATAACTGCGCATGCACCTCTTAGGATTTACGTTTTTTACTTAGTTTTATTGGCAACCCTGATAACATTAGGTGAGTTTTACTTTTAATCGTGTTTTCTTACTTTAATATGTACGTGATAGTTTAATGATTCTGTATTAAATTTTGTGAAATAATTGTTAAAATAAATTAGTTAAAGAAAAGAGAAAATATATAGTAAGGTAAAGTACATGTTTTTTATTAAAATTTTGAAGAACATCCAGACGACAATGTATTGCCTTAAATATAACTTAAAATCGATTGCTTTTATTATATTCAAAAATGCTCAGTTAAAGTTGTATAATTACTAATCACAATTAATATTTGCAAGGGAAAAAATAAATATCACTCGCAAAAAGGTACTAAGTTAAGTAGTACACTCGAAAAAAAAATTAATTAGCCGCTCGTTTTAAGTAATTTAAAAAACCTGGTGTTTCAAGATTTGCATAAATCTCTATTGAATATGTCAAGACGTATTTCTAACACAAATTATTAACATTTTATACTAAATTGTACAAATAAATGCAATAAAAACAGAAAATTTGAAACCGTAAATAGTTTGTTTACATTTACGCCCATAGGAAAATTTGAGTCAACTCCCTGGTGGACAAAATGTGAACGACATGCCTGGTCTGACAAAAATCCTGTTTGTTTCCCTACTTGGTTTATATATTACTTTAGTATATACCTAACATTACATAGAACTTAAATCCACCCAATTTAAACGTTCGGGTGATTAAAACGATACCATAATAAAATAAATTTAATTTAAAATTAGAGTAATTCTTGCTAATTCCTTAAAGCATCCATATTGCTCAAGTTGATTAGCAAAAAAAAATAAGTAATTATAAAAACTTTTAACATTAAAATTTAAACTGTTACACGGCTTATTAATTAATTAAAACGATCCCACGCTCGCGCCTCCTCATCCATCATAGGAACGTCATAAGAAGATACATTTAATTTGAAATTAGAGTAATTATTTTTTTTAATTAATAAATTATGTAAATATTAACTCCACTTAACTTTCTTCGGATCTCTTCGGCACTGATGATGATTTATTAAGATTAAAGCCGGCTTTGTCATTACATCAATAATTATTATTGAAACGACTTTTTCTTTTTAAATATAAATATAGTATATTTCCATTTTAAATTTACATACATACTAAATTATAATAGTTGAGAAAACAATAATTAATTAAATTTATCTCTTAGATACAAATTTGTACAAATAGTATTATTTCAAAAATGTGAGCCCTCAAAAGCTAATGCTGGAGTGAGGGCTCAGTCTAGACTCTAGTGGCTTTTATTGAAATTTAAAAAAAAATCTGGATAAAGAAAAAAAAATGAAATAACATAGTATTGGAAAAAATGTAAGTTGTAGTAATTTAATTTTAGAGTATGATATTATATTAAAATAATAAAAGAAGACACTGTAAACAAAAAATATTGAAAATTAATGAGAAGTGTATAATATTGAAAAAAAAAAAAATTAAAATAAAACTTTCAAAATAGCTATCTTGAATGGCTTTGAAATGGTAAAATAAAATGCTTAAAAAAGAGTTAAACATAAATAAGTTAAATTTATCAATGTTATAAAAATAACATTTATTAATCAAGATTTATATGTTAAAATTTTGTATTGTATAAAGTAATATTTATATTGTTAATTATTTTAAATATTTTAATGAATTCACATCAAGAATAAGAGATATTTGAAATTTAAATAGGTTTTTACTTAATTGTGTAAAACTGCATTTGTGTGTGTGTGTGTGTGTTTGTGTACGTGTGTGTGATTAAGGTTGCATAAATACAAAGTTAATTTTGGTTCTATTTAATTTTAGATTAGTTATTAGTGCTATTAATAAAAAAAGTTTGAGATAGTGTTTTTATATATTTTTTTATTTTATTTTATAATAATTAAAATCTTTTATTCCTTTTATATCTGAAGGAAGATCATTAAAAAATTTGGGCCCTAAAAATTGTATATATTGTTGTTTTTTTGTCGTGCGGCAACGAGGGAGTTTAACAAAGAATTCTACTTTTGATCGAGTGTTGTAGTGATGGTTTAGCCTATCTTTTTCTTCTTTAAAATTGAATTAGAATAGACTGTTTAAAAGTTCTAAAGGTACAGTGTTAAAATCTTTAAAAGTTAATTCTGATGAATACAAAACAGGTTTTTTTAGGCAAATTTTTATAATCCTTTTTTGCAATAAATATAGCGGTTCCAGTTTAGATTTAGCAGCTGAACCATAAACCACGAGACCATAGTTTAATAAAGATTCCGTCAGAGCAAAATACACCATTCTTAAGTGGCTTAAGAAAAGGAATTTACTAAGTATTTTGTAACTGTAAAGGGTTTTTCTAATTATTTTAGTTAAATTTGCAATGTGATGTTCCCAATTTAGGTATTTATCTATATAGACTCCTAAATACTTTATGTTACTTACTTTATCTATTGTGGATTCAGTTAATTGATTACTGGTTGAGTAGCAAGTTCGAAAAGTTAATTTGTAATTTTCAGAAGGTTCACCTCTCTGGTCATATGAGAAAGCAATATATTTTGTTTTATTAATATTTAAATTTAAAAAGTTCAGATGTAGCCATTCTGTCACCTGTGCCATACCTCTAGATGCCTTTTCGTAAACTGAAGACCAAGTGGGGCCACGGAAAACAAGACAGGAGTCGTCACAATACGAGATAATATCATCAATACCATCAATGGTGAGCAAATCATTGATGTAACAGGAAAAAATCAGTGGTGAGATATTTGTTCCTTGAGGCGTTCCATGAACTATCTCTAAAGCATCGCTTAGTTGGCCGTTACACTTAACTACCTGGGTTCTGTTAGATAAGTAACTAGAAAAAAGGTCATATGCGATACCTCTGACTCCCAAATCATATAACTTCTTTAACAGAACAGTATGGCTTACCGAGTCGAAAGCTTTTCTAATATCTAAAAAGATCGCAATACACTTCTCATCATTATCCAGAGCATCTGTGATATTAGTGACAAGTTTTATTATAGCATCAGAAGTGCTTCTCCCCATTCTGAAACCATACTGTCTATCAGAAATTATACAATGTTTTTCTAGAAACTCACTCAACCTAGATTTAATACATTTCTCAAGTAACTTAGATAAATTAGAGATGACTGATATAGGCCGGTAGTTAGAGGGATCACATTTATCTCCGGTTTTGTGTAAAGGTGTAACTACTGCCAGTTTGTAAGCTTGTGGAAAAATACCCTTATTAATGCACAGGTTAAACAAAAACTGGAGAGGTTTTGATATATAGGAAGAAATTATCTTTAAGTATTGAGCTCTAATACCGTCAAACCCGGGAGCTGAGTCATTATTAAGCTGTTTAATATGAGTTTCTATTTCGTTTTCTGTAATATGTGATAGGAATAGAGATTTAATTGAATTGCCACCTTCTCTTTTAGGTTTAGTTTTACAATTACAGTTTTTCAGCTGTCAGTTCTTTTCCTATATTAACAAAAAAATGGTTTAACTGATTAGCAATTTGTTTAGAATTAGTATCACTAGAATACGTTACATCATTAACTTTGAGTTCCTTTATAACATTTGCTTCTTTGTTTTTTCTATTTAAACTTTCATTTATAACGGACCAGATTTTATCAGACTTGCTTTCAGTTTCTTCTAATTTTTGTGAATAATATTGATTTTTAGATATTGCTATTAGTTTATGAACCATATTTTTATATTTTCTAAATTTGGTTAATAGTTCTAGATTAAAAGGTGATTTTTCTTTCAGTTTATAAAGTTTGTCGCGGATCCTCATGGCTTTTAATATACCTGGTGTTATGTAAGGCTTTAAAATTCTTTTTGAACATGGAATATTTTTAACTTTAAACTCGCTACTATGGGTAATGATAGTTTTAATATTTGTAGTAATTATTGTTTCAATCTGGTTAACATCATCTGATTCGTAAATATTTGTCCAATCAATATTTTTTGCTAAGTCTGATAGTTTGTCAAAGTTAACAGTAGTGGTCGTGTATTGTTGTTGAAATGAAGAGTTACATTTTTTGGTGTCTTTACTAAAATTTATAGTTAGCCCAGTAGGATTGTGATCAGTAATTTTTGAATTTAATATGAAAGGAAAAATATTGAAATAATTATCAGTCTCTTTAAACATAATATGATCTAAACATGAAGAAGAATTGTTCTCTATTCTCGTAGGTATATTAATGTAACTTTTCAGACCAACAGAGCTCAAGAGAGTCAAGTATTCTTCGCATCTTTTGTCATTCGTTAAGATGTCTATATTCATATCACCTATTAGGCAATGATTTCGACAACTTCTATTTTCTTCTAAATAGACAGCTAAGTTTTCGAGAAAATTTTCTAGAGGTAGTTGCCATGATCTATATATGGCTGTTATAAATAAGTCTATATTTAAGTAATGTAAACTAAGGGAGAGACTGTTACAGTTTTTGATACTAGAATGTTTAATTTGTTTAATTTTAAACTTATTCGAAATATAAACTACGATTCCTTCATTCTGGTTATTGCCTGAATGAAAATGCGCTGTAAAACCATTTAATTCGTGGACACTATGGAAGTCGGTAATTCTAGCCTCTGTTAAAACAAGTATTTCAAAATCTGTCTTTAGCTCCAAAAGTAGCAATTCAAATAAATCAAAATTTCTATTTATACTCCGGATATTTGTATGCAATATTTTAATTTTATGTGTGTTTAAATTCAATTGTAAAAAATCCCTATTATCAAGTTGATGCGTAGTGATAGT
>JACMZG010001908.1:62129907-62149864 GCA_018340805.1 Microvelia longipes | reverse complement strand
AAAAAAAATCTGGATAAAGAAAAAAAAAGAAATAGCATAGTATTGGAAAAAATGTAAGTTGTAGTAATTTAATTTTAGAGTATGATATTTATATTAAAATAATAAAAGAAGACACTGTAAACAAAAAATATTGAAAATTAATGAGAAGTGTATAATATTGAAAAAAAAAAAATTAAAATAAAACTTTCAAAATAGCTATCTTGAATGGCTTTGAAATGGTAAAATAAATGCTTAAAAAAGAGTTAAACATAAATAAGTTAATTTATCAATGTTATAAAAAATTTATTAATCAAGATTTATATGTTAAAATTTTGTATTGTATAAAGTAATATTTATATTGTTAATTATTTAATATTTTAAATGAATTCACATCAAGAATAAGAGATAATTTGAAATTTAAATAGGTTTTTACTTAATTGTGTAAAACTGCATTTGTGTGTGTGTGTGTGTGTTTGTGTACGTGTGTGTGATTAAGGTTGCATAAATACAAAGTTAATTTTGGTTCTATTTAATTTTAGATTAGTTATTAGTGCTATTAATAAAAAAAGTTTGAGATAGTGTTTTTATATATTTTTTTATTTTTATTTTATAATAATTAAAATCTTTTATTCCTTTTATATCTGAAGGAAGATCATTAAAAAATTTGGGCCCTAAAAATTGTATATATTGTTGTTTTTTTGTCGTGCGGCAACGAGGGAGTTTAACAAAGAATTCTACTTTTGATCGAGTGTTGTAGTGATGGTTTAGCCTATCTTTTTCTTCTTTAAAAAATTGAATTAGAATAGACTGTTTAAATAAAAGTTCTAAAGGTACAGTGTTAAAATCTTTAAAAGTTAATTCTGATGAATACAAAACAGGTTTTTTTAGGCAAATTTTTATAATCCTTTTTTGCAATAAATATAGCGGTTCCAGTTTAGATTTAGCAGCTGAACCATAAACCACGAGACCATAGTTTAATAAAGATTCCGTCAGAGCAAAACACCATTCTTAAGTGGCTTAAGAAAAGGAATTTACTAAGTATTTTGTAACTGTAAAGGGTTTTTCTAATTATTTTAGTTAAATTTGCAATGTGATGTTCCCAATTTAGGTATTTATCTATATAGACTCCTAAATACTTTATGTTACTTACTTTATCTATTGTGGATTCAGTTAATTGATTACTGGTTGAGTAGCAAGTTCGAAAAGTTAATTTGTAATTTTCAGAAGGTTCACCTCTCTGGTCATATGAGAAAGCAATATATTTTGTTTTATTAATATTTTAAATTTAAAAAGTTCAGATGTAGCCATTCTGTCACCTGTGCCATACCTCTAGATGCCTTTTCGTAAACTGAAGACCAAGTGGGGCCACGGAAAACAAGACAGGAGTCGTCACAATACGAGATAATATCATCAATACCATTAATGGTGAGCAAATCATTGATGTAACAGGAAAAAATCAGTGGTGAGATATTTGTTCCTTGAGGCGTTCCATGAACTATCTCTAAAGCATCGCTTAGTTGGCCGTTACACTTAACTACCTGGGTTCTGTTAGATAAGTAACTAGAAAAAAGGTCATATGCGATACCTCTGACTCCCAAGTCATATAACTTCTTTAACAGAACAGTATGGCTTACCGAGTCGAAAGCTTTTCTAATATCTAAAAAGATCGCAATACACTTCTCATCATTATCCAGAGCATCTGTGATATTAGTGACAAGTTTTATTATAGCATCAGAAGTGCTTCTCCCCATTCTGAAACCATACTGTCTATCAGAAATTATACAATGTTTTTCTAGAAACTCACTCAACCTAGATTTAATACATTTCTCAAGTAACTTAGATAAATTAGAGATGACTGATATAGGCCGGTAGTTAGAGGGATCACATTTATCTCCGGTTTTGTGTAAAGGTGTAACTACTGCCAGTTTGTAAGCTTGTGGAAAAATACCCTTATTAATGCACAGGTTAAACAAAAACTGGAGAGGTTTTGATATATAGGAAGAAATTATCTTTAAGTATTGAGCTCTAATACCGTCAAACCCGGAGCTGAGTCATTATTAAGCTTTAATATGAGTTTCTATTTCGTTTTCTGTAATATGTGATAGGAATAGAGATTTAATTGAATTGCCACCTTCTCTTTTAGGTTTAGTTTTACAATTACAGTTATTTCAGCTGTCAGTTCTTTTCCTATATTAACAAAAAAATGGTTTAACTGATTAGCAATTTGTTTAGAATTAGTATCACTAGAATACGTTACATCATTAACTTTGAGTTCCTTTATAACATTTGCTTCTTTGTTTTTTCTATTTAAACTTTCATTTATAACGGACCAGATTTTATCAGACTTACTTTCAGTTTCTTCTAATTTTTGTGAATAATATTGATTTTTAGATATTGCTATTAGTTTATGAACCATATTTTATATTTTCTAAATTTGGTTAATAGTTCTAGATTAAAAGGTGATTTTTCTTTCAGTTTATAAAGTTTGTCGCGGATCCTCATGGCTTTTAATATACCTGGTGTTATGTAAGGCTTTAAAATTCTTTTTGAACATGGAATATTTTTAACTTTAAACTCGCTACTATGGGTAATGATAGTTTTAATATTTGTAGTAATTATTGTTTCAATCTGGTTAACATCATCTGATTCGTAAATATTTGTCCAATCAATATTTTTTGCTTAACAGTAGTGGTCGTGTATTGTTGTTGAAATGAAGAGTTACATTTTTTGGTGTCTTTACTAAAATTTATAGTTAGCCCAGTAGGATTGTGATCAGTAATTTTTGAATTTAATATGAAGGAAAAATATTGAAATAATTATCAGTCTCTTTAAACATAATATGATCTAAACATGAAGAAGAATTGTTCTCTATTCTCGTAGGTATATTAATGTAACTTTTCAGACCAACAGAGCTCAAGAGAGTCAAGTATTCTTCGCATCTTTTGTCATTCGTTAAGATGTCTATATTCATATCACCTATTAGGCAATGATTTCGACAACTTCTATTTTCTTCTAAATAGACAGCTAAGTTTTCGAGAAAGTTTTCTAGAGATAGTTGCCCTTTTTATTTTAATACATTTTCAAATTCTTTTTCAACTTTAAATTCATATATATACTTTAAAAATTTTAAGAAATTGAAACAAACAACACTTTTTCAAACACAAAAACATTTACTTTTTCTATTTAGCGAACCATTATTTTTCTTATTTTTCATCTATAACTGAGGAAAGTTACAAACAATTTTCATACAGATATTGGAAAAAAATTTCACATTCGTTTATTAGTCTACTTTGTTTACCAGATTAATTTTCGGTTTAATAACGCGACAATATATATCTATAAATATCTTTAATGTAAATAAACTGACTAAATAATTGTATCAATGTAAACAAATACTTTGTTATAGTTTATTTTTTGAGTGGTTTCTGTAAACAGTCTTTTAGGAATAAAAAACTAATAAGTTTATACTTTATACAAAGAGCTGTCATTCCTTGACAGATTATTAATACTATTTTTACAAATTAGAGTTTGATTTAGATTTTCATATCAGATACTATCTTAGATGCGAACGCTTTTTAGATGTTTTAAAGATGTGTCAATGTTTCAAAAACATTGATTCTTTTGGCTATAGTATATAAACTCTTTAGCAGTTTCAAGGCGTGTCATGCAATCAATATTAACTCCCGACCACGGCGTTTCTAATTTATCTTGGATCCTGGTTATAATTAATATAGAGGAACGTTTCAGTAATAGATTGGGAAAGGGGTTAGTTTCCATAGGAATGTTTAATTTTAGTAACAATTCTACAATAGATATTTTTCTCGGCTTTCATCTCGCAAAGGTTACAGGTGAGGAAAGGAAGAATTCTCGGCTTCTATAAGTATATTACAAAGAAAATCATTTTTTCAGGAATATAATGAAAGATTTCATTCAGTTATTCATTTTATTACTTAGTGTAATTTAATTTAAATTCGAATTTGAGACAAGTTGAGGTCCTCTGTGGTCAAAGTTTTTCAAACAATAACTCCTTGAGCACTATAAGCAGACTACTCTCATTGAGCACTATAAGCAGACTACCTCATTGCACTATAAGTAAACTACTCTCATTAAGCACTATAAGCAGACTACTCTCATTGAGCACTATAAGTAAACTACTCTCATTAAGCACTATAAGCAGACTACTCTCATTGAGCACATAAGCAGAGTGAGCACTATAAGTACCTCATTGAGCACTATAAGTAAACTACTCTCATTAAGCACTATAAGCAGACTACTCTCATTGAGCACTATAAGTAAACTACTCTCATTAAGCACTAAGCAGACTACTCTCATTGAGCACTAAAGCAGAGTACTCTCATTGGGTACTTAAATCCTGGCTTTACGATGTTTAAGAGCTCTCATCGACACTGGACCGTTCAATCGACTCAGCGTCGAAATATATTGAGAACGACACATGCATCTTTTTTAGTAATTTCCTTTTTGGTTACTTTGATCAATTGTATATTGCCTCCGAACCAGTTATATTCAATTTAGCGCACAGAAACCTTAATCTTATTATTTCTGAAAATTTAACTGGCAGAAAAAAACTTGGTTAATGACGCCCTAAAAACCTGGTTTTAAGGTTCTTGTACTTCTCAGATTAATCGAAGTTTGATCTTTTTTAGATCTATCGAGTTATAAGATTTTTCCAGAAATTCAATATATAATAAATAAAAATAAATAAATATAATATATAAATATATATATATAATATATAATATAATATATATATATATATATATAATATACATTCATATAACATACATACATAAATAGCATCTTTCCGAAACTGTAAAACCTCTTTAATAATACTTTATTTAAATTTAGTTTATTTTATTTTATTCAACAAGGGAACAAATGTTTTTGACACTCCCAAGTGTTAAATTTTTAAATTTAATAACTAAATTTATAAACCAAATGTTATGAAGTTAACTTGACAAATTAAAGTTATATTATTTGTTTAGTTTGTCTTCTTATTTTGTACCAAAAGAACTGTCAAAACTATTTTTTTGTCAAGTTTTGCTTTGACGTTAGATCGAAATTTCTAATCATAATATTTTTATAACTACATTTTTTCATGGTCCCGAATGTTGGGAAGTAAATCACATAAAAACTTAACTTGAGATAGACTGGTATTTTGTATAATATACATGTAGTTAAACTTTTCGAAGACTGTAATTCTATAATAATATGATTTTCTTTAATAATTTTCGTAACGTTTCAGGTGATTGAATCAATTGTACTAACTAAAACTAAATTTATTACTATTTTCAATTGTGTTACTTGGTTAAATTCGATTTAGTTTTAATTTGTACGATTGATTCAATCACCTGATGATCCTGATTAACGTTTTGTTAATTATTAAATAAAATCATATTATTATAGGACTGCAGTCTTTGAAAATTTTAATTATATGTAAATAAATAAATAATAAATATATATATATATATATATATAATAATATATTATATAATATATATTAATATATATTATATATATATATTTTAATAAGTAAGTCGGTTACCTGCAATTTTTTGTGTTTTGATTTGTATTTTACATGTTCTCGTATATAAGTGAATGTAATTTTTATAAATTATAATAATATCTCTATACCTACAGTAGTAGGTGGCGATTAGTAGAAACAAATGACGTTTCTTAAAGTTAAATCAAAAAGCCTGTGTTTAAAAATTTGTCGAGAACGCTAAACTCTCACTAGAAATCAATGAACCCAATTAATAAAAGCTAATTAATGTTTTTCAAAGTGCTTTAACGTTACTAGTTTAACGACTCACGCCTCAATAAAGCGTAAACAAAGCAATAAAAATAAACTTGTCATTTTTATATAAAACTGTTAAACTATAAAAAAAAAGTTCAACCCTCAGTTTTAACTTCTTTTTTAAGACTTTCGTTTTATATAGTTTTTAATATTTGAATAGTTTTTATTGCTGAAGTTGCTTTCCTGCACAATTTTTCGCTTCTACTTTTTTCATTGAAAATGTTGCTTATTTCAAGCGTATACTTGCAACAAATACTCTAAACTTATACTACAAACTTATACTTAAACATATACTTAAAGTTTATACTACAAACTTATACTTAAACATATAATTAAAGTTTATACTACAAACTTTACGATTCCCTAAAATGTACTTACTGAAAGGTAATTGTTACATCTATAAAATATACACCGAGATTCGGACTCATAGATTTAGTTTGTCCACATGGGGTCCCGTCACGACTGTTTTTTTATGAAAATAGAGGACCTTGGACAACTTTAGGGTTTATGAAGTATTGGAGGTAACATATTTTATGGCGTATGGAAAATAATTTTTAACATATTTTCGCCTTGAAACAGTTACATCAAATTTTTAAAGTTTAAAGATGAAACTATTCAATGGAAACTACGCATAGGTATGGTGATATCTCTCGTGAAAACTAAACTAAAGTTTAAACGTACAACCCTTCCCTTCATCTAACCCTTCACTTTGAAATAGGCAAGGGGTGATTTTCTTTGTTAATTTTAAGGGTCACATGTTAATTTTAATTTTTTGTTGTTTTCAGGTAAGTCAATATAATTTAGAATAAAAGAATTCAAAACAGCAGGTATTTTTTTACATTTTCTGTTATACGTATCCTTGGTCCTCAGACATGATAGAAACTTTATTTATGGCAATGGCAAATGGGAATGAAAAAGGCCATATTACCTACAAGACTATATGAATGCTTATATGCAGGCTTCTTAATGTGTCTTTTATTTACTTATTAATCGATAACATGATTTAAGAAGTTAGTATTTTTATCTCCAGATGGTATAAAATGTAAAGTTTATGGGCTAATTGCAAGGGAGAAATACTAAAGAAATACTTTTCACTTCCTTTGGAGTAAAAAGTTCCTTTTTTTCCCTTGGGGAAAGTGTGTCCTATAGTTGAGGTTCTAGCCCCCAAATCTTCGTAGAAGGGCGCAGTTTTACATTTTTTGGGGTCGGTACCCTCTTAATTTATAAGGAAGACCTGACCATAAATATATTTTTTCGCCTAAAAATTTGCTTCAGAAAAAACAAGTTATTAGGAGTATTATAAAAAATGTTTTTTGGGGGAGTATCCCCTAAATTTATAGGGGGGAAGTCTGACCAACAAAAATACAACAAAACGTATGGAAATAAAAATATAATAATAATAATATTAAATGACGTCAACGTCGGGTGATAAAATCTTGTATAGGAACTAACCTTGCCACTAAAATGCTATATTCTCCTCGGAATAATTTCCTCCCTCGCCTCCGCCTTGGAAGTTAAAAATCATAACTTCCTCGGTTTCGCCTCGGAAGTTAAACGCATTGGTCTCTTCGGCTATCGCCTTCGGGCCGAAGGCGAAGGCTGCTTATATTATTATTATTGCTAATTATTATCGCTTAATATTACTATTAAGGAAATAATATTATTCTTTACTCTCCTGGTGCATAGATAACTATTACTTTCTACCCGTAGGTTTTTAAGATCCGATGCTTCTTTTAAAAAGTTTTTACTGAACTATAATTTGTTTAAAAGTTATACATTGAGTATATGGAGGTTATTTTAGACCATATTTTAGCCCTAAGGACATGTTAGCACATGTTATCGACCATACTGCCCCTGAAATCAATTTAACTTGACCACCCTGAGTTAAAGTTAGTTATAAACTTTCCACGTAGACCAAATTACAAGCATTTCATCAAAGTTTGGTTATCACAAAGCTTTTTCATAAAGCCGCTCTTGTAAACAAGATACAATACTCTTTACCAATATTAAATACAAACCCTTCAGACCCTAATATTGGGCCTTCATTAATTTGTTTCGAGTTAAATGTTTTATTATTTTTACTATCTGTGCAAATATCTAATTATAAATAAAAACTACTGGCGCAAATTGCGATTCAAAGAAATAGTTGTTAGGTTGGCAATACCAAGGGCGGGAAAACGAAAGTGATATCCATTTTTTATCATAGGATTAGCATGGGAGCCGATAAAAATTCTTCTTTTATTTCTTTATTGTTAGTTAATTTGTGATAAATCTGTTAAAAATTAATAGAACGACTATCGATGCTAAAAAATTCCAATATTACATAGATAAATACTTCGATTATTCCAGGTTTTTAAATATAGAATCAGGCTCTTATCACTACAGTCTTGGATTTGTCCGATTTAACTCAGAAATAATAAAACCTAAACGGATAATTTAAACAAACATTTTGCAAAAAAAAAGAGTGAATTTAGTGATATGATTTTGAATTTGCAACAAGTGGTTCATTATGAAAGAACGAAGAAAAGAGTCTCTCCACAAAACTGTAAATTTATTCCTAGCGCTTTCAACCTACATGAGGCCATCAACAGTGCCTGTACAAAATAAGTAAAAATAATGAAAAATTAACAGTTATAAATGTATAAAAAACTAGTCACACAACAGTAAAGATAATAAAATAAATAAAATAAAAAAAAAATCAAATGAACCTACCAGAGATAATTAAAAGAAAACAGCTAAAAGAAAGACATTATATACGCAAAAATTAAATAGAATTAGTAATAATCTTCCTCTTCTATTTCGACGATGTCGGTGAGCTGTGATAGACTAGTTGGAGGTGGGAGCGGTACCTTCAGGCATAGAGATATACACTAGAGAAAGCATAGCCTATCTTAATACATTGAATGGCCTGAAACATTTTTTTGGGGCTCCCAGGGGCTCTGTGTAACCTTATTGAAACCTCCTCCAAGAGGGAGTTGAGGTTATAATTAATCAATTGTTTTGGGCTTCCCACAGATTGTTTGTGTTGTGATTTGTATTTTAAACATTCTACTATATAATTTACTGTTTTTTTGTTCTGTTTATTTGATGAAAATGATAATCGAATGTGGTCAGGTTACTTTTTCGATGTTTCAAAATTCAACCAATAGGGCCTTTCTAGTAATATATCTCTATGCCTTCAGGAGCCAGTAATAAAATAATGAGCCAGTAATGAAATGCGCTATTAAATTATAAAAATTAAGATAAACTAAGCTTTATTACTACGAATAACCTGGACAAATTTTTATACTTAGAATATTTTTTAAACAAAATTTGCGCTATATTTTCTTATGCAGGCTAGATATAGGGCCATCTTGCTGTTGAACAAAGGGGAAAAAATTCTATTCTATTTTAAGCCTGTCTAGAAATACTCAAAATTACGTGTGAAGTTATTCACTGATATAACTTTATTAGTTGAGAGCTCGAGTGTTGCTCAGCCTTCTGACGATTGACGTTAAACTGAACCCAGTTCGGGGATATTAATAATCCAACAGTAAGTATCGATATTAGCTGATCCTTCAATTATACTAACACACATTGAGTCAAGATTGGCTAACTCTATAGCCAAAAAAATCATGAAGAATTAAAGAGTAACTCCTGATACTCTAATAAATTTGTATCATAGAATTTGAAAAAGAACTTGCCTTTATTAAGGCACGTAACAGTGAGAGAGAAACCCAATTTCATATTTAATATCAATTTTTCAAACCCAGGAAAAGACCTAAAATCATTATGTTTATTCTACCGACAGATACACGGGTAGTGTAATATTTAAAAGGAGGGGGCAGTTATTATCACTAAACTTCAGGCATGGTAAAAATCAAGAGCAATTTAACCTGAAGAGCAGTAGAGAGAATAACTATCACTTTGTGCCAGTCTGCCCAGTCTGAAATGAATGTAGACTTGTAACTATTGAAAAACAAACTAAGCATGGCTGATTATTTAAACATAACTTAAAGAAAGAGAGTGGGATATAAAGTATATGAGAAAAAAAAAAAAAAAAAAAAAATATATATATATATATATTATATATATATATATATAATATATATATATTATATATATATATATATATATATATATTATATATATATATACATATAATTGTGCATTTCTGATTACTATGTTTTTTGAAACCTATAATAAAAGTGCGCATTTTCTTTGCAAAATTCGGAAACTGTTAAGTAAACAAGAAGTGATACTGCTTCAGCTTATGAATCATGGACCGAACATTTAAGAAAGATAAAGATAGTAGAGCAAAGAAGCAGGATTTCAAAATAAATTTGCCTAAATCACAAAAAGACCTAAATTTTTGTCAGGTGTATATATATATATATATATATATATAATATATTATATAGTGTGTGTGTGTGTGTGTGTGTGTGGTGTGTGTGTGTGTGTGTAATGAGTTAATTTTATCGCTTAAATCTTAAATTTATGTGATCTTACATTAAAATGTGGTCATTTGTATCACGTGAGTTGATACAAATAACCACATTTGTTATACATTTTAAATTTTTCTTTTTAGCCCCTTTCCATAGTGTTTAATAGATTATTATTTAATTTCGAAGACTGTATTTCACTGTATACTTAACTTATATATTGTTATCTATGAGTTATAAAAATGTGTGGTTAATCTTTAGAAAATGTTATTAATGTGGTTAAAATAGTGGTTGTGATTTTATTACCAAGAAATTCAACAGGTTCCTTTATTTTTAGTTAAAACACAAAATGTGAGATACTAAAATATTTAGAGAACAAATAAAAACGTACGAGGAATACAGAAAGAGGGAGAAGTTTGTGCTTTAAGATTTTTTAAGTCTCTTAGGGATAAAGCAACAAGGTCTTGGATGGCTAACCAGGCATGCTTAGAAACTGTTGCTTGAAAATAGAATGAAAAACAAAGAAGGTCCGAGTATAGGACCTTACGGCAATCCCTTGGACTAATTCTATAAAGTCATAACTGCTTCTATCTCTTGTATATATTTCTTTATTACTACATTATAAAGCTTAGTTCTACATTGTGAATTATTATATTACTGTATATTTCATGTGCAATATATTTAAGTAGTTAAATATACTACTCTCTGCTCTATAATATCGCACACTTTAAAATAATAATTAATTAAACATTAGGCAAGTTTAAAACAAAAATTATGCCTCGGATAGACCGGCAAAGGTCATGCCAACTTTTAGCGAATTTTCATAATGAAATGACGCTTATGAGGTTTTCGGATGACGAAAGTTGAGGGTGGGAGTGGGTGGAATCGGTTCTATTGCGAACGATAACTTCGTATGGCGAACGATAACTCTCGAAGGCGTTCTCAAATTGAAACGAAACTTGCAATCGCGAGATGTTGTGGAGGTTACGAGGCCTATTGTTTAAAAACATTATGACGTCATCAACCAAAGTTATGACGTTATGAAAAAAAAAAATTTTTTTGAAACTTAAAATGGCTTTAAAACAAAGTATTTCGTGTTTAAGTAGACGGCTAGCTGAATTGATTAAGACCAATTTCAGCTCAATCGAACCATCAAAATGGCGCAATCGGTATACATTATATATTATATATATATATAATCTGTATATATGTATACGTCTAGGTCAAAGACTCGTACGATATCTATTGGGTTCAATAGTGTTAAAGGGTGGGGATATAGTATAAAAGAGAGACCTCTACCTCTTGCTCCATCATGGTAAGCCTACTGTCCCAGAGAGACAGGGCAAAAATGGCTTCCACTGAACCACGCCGAGCTAAGCAGACCCGTAAAGAGGAAGAACATCGAAGTAGTCTTTATATGGTCGAAGTTGTTCTAAAACGAATGCGACCAGTTTCAGCTCAATCGGACAATCCTAAGTGACGCAAACGGTTTTTTTATTTTAAATAATCATGAATATATTTTTTTCAACCTTAAGATTTACTCAAATAACAATTTGTTTACAAAAAAATTTGACATTTTTTCTTTAAATTCTATAAACAATCATAAATGTAAGTAAGAGTTTATACCCTTTTGTATTGTGGACGATAACTAAAGCTGATGAAAGATGAAACTATAATCTTTTCTTTCCCTTTATACAAAGTTACTTCAACAGTTGCAACGTGTGGATTTTTTCCTTGTATTCTTTATACCTCTATAAAAAACGTATAAGTTATGTATTTAAATATACTTATTATTTTCTTATATTGCTTGTTAACTGTAATATTATTGCTTACTATTAATATTAGAGGATTAAAATCAAATTTGTGAGAAGCCTCTCAGGCCGCGAAGCGGGCCTGTGAAACGAGTCTGTGAAATTCGCTAAATAGTGGCAAAATGCATGTAACAAGAAACGATAGTGAACCATACATTAATACAAACAACAACAATGTGGCGCGAAGCGGTCACCGTAAGGCCCCGGCCGCGAGCGGCCCGGCGGCGACGCGTGAGCGGACGAGGGCGCGCGCCGCGAGGCCGCGTAGCGGCTACGGCCGAAGGCCCGTTTTAAAGTTATTAAATGTTGAGCTCAGTGGTTTTGAAGTTTATTTCTTACAGCCTGTGCTTCTGTCCATGTGTTCAATTCGAGATTACAACTGTGTTATCAATTCCAGGTGTTTTTAAGAACTTCTAAGGGGCTTTTACTGAGTTGTTGTCTGTATGTGTGGATGTGTCTGTGTGATCATCGTAGCTCCCAGCATGTTTATGCTAGAGAGTTGAAATTTGGTCCAAAAATCAATCTTTAGGTCTAGTTTGAAAATATATTACGTTATTAACCGTCCTGAATGACTCATTCATTCATTAAATCTCATTATTGATTCAAAAATAAAATCGTGTTTTATGATTCATATATAAAATCGCATTTTATGATTCATTCATAAAATCGCGTTTTAGAATTCATTCATAAAACGATAAATAAGTTATTTACTCAACTTTATGTCTTTATACCTTAAATATAAAGCGATGTTTGTAAAAATGACGTGGAATTAAAGTTTGTTTTCTTAAGTACTACAACTTTTATACATAAAGTTTTTTGGAAATATTTAAAAATAAGGTAGTAATGACTTTAATGACTTTTTGCTGAGTCAGCGTATTATCTAGCCCCGGATTAAGGGGCTAGATAACTACAAATAACCAGACTTGTAGTTTATAGTAAGAATAATGGTCCTGTAAATCCTACAACCAATTGGTTTATAGATATTATGACATAATTTCTGATATTATCAATCATTTCTGATCTGCCCAACAGTAATATCTAATATATAATAATATAATATTGTGAGGTATGCTTCTTAAGAATTATTGAAAATTATAAGAAATTAATTGGACTCGTGCAATATATTTAGATATTTCTTTCTTCTGGGCGTTATTGTGAAATATGCGCCTTTTTCTGATGAAAACGCTAAAATCTTATAGAAGACCTAAAGAACATAATATTTCTTGACCAAATCACTTTCTGAAATGTTTTTATTATAAAATTAGAGTTGATTGGCAGCGCTCCCAATGTTAAACAGCTGTATCAGATCTGCAAGATCATTACTCCTTTACTTTTAATTCACAGTTTTGACGCAATGGCACATGAATGGGACGACATGTGCCACTCTTCTTTTATCCACCGTGCTTTAATATGTTTGAATCACGCTTCACGTGATAGACGTGAAGTGGTTGAAGCCTTCATTTAAGATTAAAATTAGTTTGTCTGATTTTCTGTTTTATTTTTTAGTTACAATGTTGTAAACTCTTTGGTTTTGTTTACTTATTGGAAGATAAGAATAAAGGAGCCTATCTCAATACTCTTGCCATTACATTTAGTGAACTTCCCAAAGTTCTGAACCTAATTGTTTATAAAATACATAAGACGCCATTAACTTATAATAATGATAGCGAAAATTCCAAAAATTCTGAACCCAATTGTTTATAAAATACATAAGACGCCATCAGCTTATAATAATGACAGCGAAATTCCAAAAATTCTGAACCCAATTGTTTAAAAATACATAAGACGCCATTTTATAAATAATGATAGCGAAAATTTCAAAAATTCTGAACCCAATTGTTTATAAAATACATAAGACGCCATTAACTTATAATAATGATAGCAAAAATTCTGAACCCAATTGTTTATAAAATACATAAGCTTATAATAATGACAGCGAAAATTCCAAAAATCTGAACCAATTGTTATAAAATACATAAGTTAACTTATAATGTTGCGAAAATTCCAAAAATTCTGAACCCAATTGTTTATAAAATACATAAGACGCCATTAACTTATAATAGTGACAGCGAAAATTCCAAAACTTCGTCTAAAATAGAAAACTTTTTGTATATCATCTGATACTACCGTGTTACATGAATTGTTGACATAATATAATTGTGCGAGAGACACCTAGGAAATGTAACAAGCAAAAAGCAATGCTATATCTGGAAACTGTTCCGTCATTCGACATTCGTCATCATTGATGGCTCGACATAATGTCATGTCCCACTCTGTTTCGTTACGTCTAATTAACTTTTTGCTTTATGGATTGAACTTAAACTCAGACTTATTTATAAGAGTATTTTTTATTATAAAAACTTTATCATCAAGTATCACGAATAATGCTACTTTTTATTTAAAGCTGAATTATGTGTACTTAAGATGAATACTTTAAGTAAAATATTCCACAAATTTACCTACTATTTTAATGATATCACAATTAGCTTTGACTAAGCCTAGAAAATATTAACCTGTTAGTCAATTAAATTATTGTTAAATTTAAATATAGATATTGAAGCTAGAGCTGATAATTAATAAAACTTTTAAATCAAATTTTTCTTACTGATTTACTTGTTTTTAATTGAAGAATTTGCTACCGTCGATACCTGCTTTTGGATAAGAATATCTCTCGACCGGTTTCGGCATAACGCCATCATCAGCAGGCGGGGCAACACTCGAGCTCTCTACTAACAAAGTTATATCAGTGAATGACTTCTAGTCTCAAAGAGCACGACGTGCCCCTGAAGATAAGGAAGGGAGTAGGAGAGGGTATGAATAGGGAATGTGTACTGAGTCAAGGCTGTGACCCTGAGAAGTCAGCTGTGCGATCCAGTCACAGTGACTGACGTTATGATGCATTGTGTCTTTTATTATAATGTTTACCGGTGTCATGGTTTTTCCGTTTTCGTTTTTTGTCAAGGGCTGGTTTGAGTACCCAAAAAGTCTGAATTAAAAGTAAGTTGTTCTTAAATAATTGTCTTGTCAGTAATTTTTAATTTTATTAGTTTTTATTTGTTCTTACACAGATTTACATAACAATATTATGTACCCTAAAATGATAATTCTTATATATATATATTATATATTATATATATATATATATATATAATATATATATATAATTATAATATATAGTATAAAATTTTGTATTTTGTTTATATCATATTTGCAATGAAAATAATTTAATTCAATAAAGTAATTTATATTTATAAGTAAATTTTAGAGTTATTTATTTCTTCAAAGGTGATAAGAATCTCTCCTCTAATTAGTTTTCCAACAAACAATAACAATGGAAATTTTAGTTTTTATTTATTTTAAATATAAAACCAGGTTGAACTGGTTTGAAAAAGGTTATATCACAAAGGGAATGTGGGAGGGTTAAGATGAAAAAAAATCACTAAAGAGCTGGAATTGGAGTTGCTAAAGAAAAAAAAAACACAATAATGAAATTAAATAGTGATTTTGCCTTGTATGTCAAATATTAATTATAGACATTGCATAGATTAATAAATAAATACAATTATTAAATATCCTGATTATCTAAATTTTTACTGTTTCAACCGTCAAATTTGTTATTAAATGTTTAACAAGTTGTAGTTATTTTGTTGCTATTACGATATAGTCCGACAAGAGTGCTTTCAGGTGGGGTGTTCGAAGGCTACGAGAAGAGAGCTGAAACTTATTTAAGTTAAAATTAATTGTGATAAGGGTTGTTACGAACTTTAATTTAATTAATAATGAATCAGGGAGAGGTGTTAATTAGTTTTTCATTTATCTGTCTTGTTAATTTAAACGGGATTTTTACTTCTTCTCATCACAATACTGAAGGCGTTTCGAAAAGTATTCTATACCCACTACTCACCTACAACTCCGAAAGTAACATTTTATTAAAATTTTCCGTTTCGGGCTCTCAAATGTCTTGGAAATTATTCTGAGTGGGTTTAATCATAGTGTCTGTTCTGTTCGTGTCACACATAAACCTCGCTGTATTCATACGAGAGAATTGAAGTGATAATAAAAATCATTGTACAAAGCCAGTTGTCCATCCTGAAAGAGAAATATTTTAGACTTCGTCAATCTATTTTGCTGAATCATCAAACATTTTAGATGTTCATCGGCGGATATCATATTGTTTCAACGCTTAGTACACAAAGTTTTACGCATGTTAATGTTAAATTGATGCCTATTTAACTTTCTGTTTAAAATTTATCGACGAAATTATATACTTTTGGAATGATATTTAATATTAAATTCAAAATACTTTACTAATAAAATATAGAGACATTAAAATATAGATACTAATAAAATTAATAGTATCTAGACTGCCAAGTATGACCACAAGTATTTTTAATACTCTCGCGAACATATGTAAAAGTTCCTTGTACTTAGTAGTAAAATTAACAAGTCAAAGTTTTACTTTGATTGAATAGCTATTTACTGTAATATGTCGTTAAACCTTTATTACAATGGGTCACTTTATCATTAAGCCAAGCGCAGCGAAACCGAAGTAATACCACCTTAACCTTTGGACAAGATAAAACCTGCTTAGGACAATGGACTTGTTTTAAGCCCATTTCTTTCTAAATCTTGGGGCACGGCAGTGCCCCCGCCAAGTCTAGCGGACACTGGTGTACCATCCTTTTCAGGAAGCATTTGAAGGCTATTTCAATCCCTCGTATCTTTTAATTGAGGACATTAAAAAAATAATTTTAATATTAACTAAAAGATCTTGTTGAGCTGACCCGTTCTACCGAATTTCATACCTTTACCATTCACAGGTGTTGAGATATAATGGCTCAAAGTTAGCCAGTTTTGACACTCACTCACTCACTCATCAAAATTCTAAGGCGCTTTCAGCAATCGTAGACACTTCAAATTTGCTATATAGATAAATGATGATGTAAAACTCAATAAAAAAATGTCAAAATCTAACATTTTCAGTTCCTTCTACCTAAGTTGATAGGTAATCCTAACCTCAATTTAACGTATAAAGAAACATTGTGACAATTAGCGCTACCTAGTAGAGCACACCAAAGCTAAGAATATCGAGAGTTTTATTTTGACAAAAGGTATAAAAATATTTTCACGCAATTCTGTATTCTTTAATTAAAGAAAATGGAACTGTTTAGTAATAAATAAGTGTTGTAATATGCTGAAACTAATTAATAATTTATTAATAATTCTAAGCGTATTTTTGTAAGAAATAATGTTCAAGTTATAAAAAGAAATGAAATCCCATTAATAACACATGCGTGTTAAAAAAGAGCCAATACTAGCGTAAAAGGTTGTGAGATCATTAAATAAACCAAGTCGTAGGTTCCCAATAATGCTTGTTAATATATAAAGTCTTAGCGGTGTCTTAGTGTGACTTGTGTGTGCTGCGTAATGACGCAGCTCACACAAAAATGCATAATAAGCTTATTAAATAGGCTGAATGTATTATTAAAGTTTATGTCTACACTCTATACATGATATTTTGTACCATATTACCTTAAGCAGCGTAATGGCCTAGTCATTAAGTGAAAACGCCATGATCTCATAAATTTACAAGCACAATTGGGAACCTACGACTTGGCTTATTCAATGATTTTACAACTTTTTACGCTAGACTTGGCTCTTTTACACACATGAGTTTCTGATGGTAATAAAATACACATTAAACTAACTAACCATGTAATTCCTTGACAAACCCAAAAAAAGCGGGTCTTAATTATCGTTTACATGGGTTTGAAATTCATCCCTATGTTTAACTGTAGGTTGGGTCCCTCATGTAGAAGTACTTAATGCACTCCTGTATTCCCAATCGTGTTAGTGTAACTCATCATTGCTAATGTTCACTGAATTAAAATGCCCATTGGATCACATTAAGTTGTAATAACTTATCTACATCGATTTTTACTATTTTAAATTTTATATCTCAACAAATTTGAAAACTAATATTAGTTTATCTTCGCAAATCTTTGTAAATTTACATCAAAAAATGTCTCTACTAGCAATATTTTTTTTTTAACATTTATATTATACCTTTCATTTAAAGTAATTCTGGCGCGGAGGTCCGCATGTCGGACGAATTTCCTTTGGTATGTGTGTTCCACTGTTCCCGTGCTGAACAACAATCCTGATAGGAATGATAATTTTTCAATAGTTTTTTACATTATATAAGTTTATAACTAATAAATAATTCTGGCGCGGTGGTCCGCTGTCAGGCGAATTTCATTTAGAATACGTATTTTTGTGCTAAACAACCCATTTCTTCCTTAAGATTTTGGTTCATGCTTTAGAACCTAAGCAGTTACTCAATAGTCAAGCACTGCTCGTAACTCATTTTGTCTGTATTCAAAGGAAATGCGCATAATATCCAGTTGATTATACAAAACTATGCCTCTAAAAGAAGTAGTACGCATTATTATTTGCACTAGTTTGAAGCTTAGTTATTTATCTTTAAAGGTTTTAGCGCATTTCCATTGATATACATATATATATATATATATATATAATATATAATAATATATATATATATATATATATATATATATAATATTATATTATAGATAAAGTTTTGCAAAACGTATTTTTCGTATTAGGGACCTCTGAAACGGATTTTTGTCATGTTCCGAGGTTCGACATCCGCAATGACGCCTATACCATAAGCGAATTTTATTCCTAAAGAAAATTCACTAAAATGATCACAAATAGAAGCTATTTGGTATTATATTGATTATTTATTATTATAGTACGACACACAGCTAAATTCAGGTGACAGCGAGAGAGCAAATGAGGTTAGTCCTGGGTGTTAAACTTAGCCTTATAATTTTAAATCAAGCCAACCTTATTGGTTCCTGAACACTATTTCCCACGCTGTCAACTGTTTTTGGCCGTGTGTCGTACAAAATATGCTTAAACCCTGTGTTCTTTTATAATGAATGAATTAGTGGAAATAAAAATATTTAAAATTAAGGTACTTATAATAAAGTATTGAAACGAACTTGATCCTGGTTGTGTATTTTTAGTGAGAATATCGGCTACGTTTGATCTCGGCGTGATAAAACGGTTCAGGTGTGGAAGACTGATTGGGGGCTTGTGATTAATGTGTTTTTTTTATAAGAATAGAGTAATTATTTCAAAATTTGACTCACATGTGGTACTATAACTCATCGGTTTCCTATTATATGCACTTCTAATGCTACAGGACTGAGTATTATGAAAATATACAGGTTGTATATGTTTGGTTTTTACGGTAGTTTTTTAATAATTTAAATAGATGCAATGAATTTTAATAATTAGCACGCAAGTAATAAGTAAAAAGGTGTCCCCAAATACATGGAAGATTTGAATGTTTGGCCAAATAATTTATATTTCACAATGTATATTTTACATTGTATTTTTATTTTGCGCCATTCTCGACAAATGGTGCAATTATTTATTTATTATTATTTATTATAATAGACACCGGGCTAAAATCAATTGACAGCCGCCAAATACAATGCTTTCACTCTTTTTTTAATAAACAAAAATCCCTTTCTTTATGTAACAAAAACAATTTCCTACTCGGCAACACTGAAAGTCAGGTTATGTTTTGAATTTTATTTGTTTTTATTTGATATCGTATTTTTTTTTTTTTAAATTTTTTATTTACTTTTTAAGAAGGAATATTGTTGTATCTTATAAATTTACCAACTAAGTGTTGCTTTAAA
The DNA here is from genome assembly GCA_018340805.1 of Microvelia longipes. Lineage (NCBI taxonomy): Eukaryota > Metazoa > Arthropoda > Insecta > Hemiptera > Veliidae > Microvelia > Microvelia longipes. The sequence continues at coordinate 62,130,102 of JACMZG010001908.1, read as the reverse complement.
TTTGTTCGGGAAATGTGAATTTAAGTGGAGTTAAGTTGGTTAATTACGCTAATGCAAGGACATAATGTTCTATGATAAAAAGTTTGACGATTTAAATAAATTGTCAGTATATAACTACTTTTTTCCAAAAACAAATGCTTTTTTGTGTCAAAGTTTGTATAATTGAATGCGTATTGTTTATTTTATAAAATAATA
>JACMZG010001908.1:61947624-62117902 GCA_018340805.1 Microvelia longipes | reverse complement strand
TTTTATTTATTTTTACTAAATATAAGTATCGACAAACAAAAAATATAGGCGATCGAAGCGAACCAAAGAATATTAAGTAAAAGTATGACTCTATAGTATTAATACATGGTATTTATGAAAATATCTGAGAAACCCTTATAATTCTTGCAAAGCAAGCACTGTGACGGATTTTTTTTGTATCAAATCGTTGCCTTTTTTATTGCGAGTAAATGCATATATTACTCGTTTGGTCGGAATAGTGAGACTACCAGTCAGTTTCGCTGTCTGCCCGCAGTTGCCGGTCCTTATCAAGGTCCTGGCTTCTCGGGTCACCTGCCTGCTGGTCCAGGGTTCCAGTATGGTCCCGGCTCCAGCGCAGGTGCCGTCCCTATACACTCTCGGGGGTACATGGGGGCGGTTTTGCAGCCCCAGTATTTGCTGGCCTTCAGCGGTTATGGCCAACACTTTCATGGTGGCCATCCGCAGTTGGTAGCTGGCAACTCAGGTGGCTTGTCCCAACATTATTAAGAGCCGACTCATAACCTGGCTTTTGTTTTCAAACCTCAGTCTGAGAGCGGTCAACCTGATCTGTATGGGTACTGGTCGGGTCCTGGGGGTGCTGAGGCACCTTCGAGGCTTGAGGCCATACCTCCTGCGGAGGGTTATGTAGATTATGGACCCAGTCCACATCCTTCCCTGCAGAGTCCATGGCTACATGGTATGCAGGGCTTAGCCTATGCTGGTGGAGCTGGTGTCTTTAAAGTGGTGGCGTGCGGGCAAGGTATACAGAGTTATTCTGTACCCAGTCAGCAGGCCATTTGTGTTGAGGCTAAGGCGGCCCGGAGTGAGCCCCAGTAGGGCTCTGAGGAGAAGGCTAAACCTCTAAACAAGGAGGGCAAGGAGGTTAAGAAACTTGCCACCGGTTGAGTCAGGTACGAGTGGAAGGTACTAGCCCGAAAGTTCTTGAAGGCAAGACTGACAAAAGGAGGTCTGGTACCAAGGTACAGAAGGCTATACCCCCCTCGCTTGAGAGTAAGGAGCTAAGTACTCCTAGCAGGAGCAAGAGGTTCCGCTCATAGGACAACACCCCTACCCCTCCGCAAGTCAATAAAAAACTGGGAGGAGAATGAGGGTGAAGTAATCGCATCTGGCAATCAGGGTGGTACTTTGCCTAACCCAGGAAGCCAGCCCCCTTCTAAGTCTGACAGACGTGCCACCGGAAGGAGATTCCGATTCATTATCTAGTGATGAATCTGTGGTTTCTCAGGAAGCTGGCATTGAGAGGTGGCTTAAGAAGGTGTGCAAGGTTTATCTTGCTAGGCAGGGCAAGAGTAAGCCATTCACAGAGGTTGAAGGTTTACAGTTTTGCCGGGCTATGTCGAATGCCTGCCTTGAGCAATGCCCTACCTCTCTTGAGTGCCAGGGTAAAGGGTAGTACGCGGCATTCTAAAGGTTTCTGGAGACAGCGATCAGTCGATCGCTTGGCTACGGTCTAATCTCAAAAACATCAGACCCTGGAAGGGGGCGGTACTTGAAGAGGTTATCGCACTACCTTCGTTATCGAAGATAGTGTTTATGTTACCTCTTCTTGATGATGAAAATCCTACAAATTTTGATATCCAGTAGAGTTTAAGAAAAACCAATCTTGGTGTTTGTACTGTGACATATATATATTATTTTTATCCATATTTTAATATTACTATTTTCTATATTTACATATTTATTACTATCTGGTTTTAATAGTTCAGTTTGATGTAAGAATCCTTTCAATTGACCTTTATCTCTTAAATATTTTCTTTTGTAAACATTACCTTTACTTTTTTCCTTACACTTACCCTCCTTTTATAATCCATATTTACACACACATACAAACACCGACACACTCACACTCCCACATAGCTTTATATACTCATATCTATCCACTTTTCTATTATATGTACATCGTTATTATCTATTTTACTTTTATTTTGTTTTATGGTAAATTGAGTTCTAGTGCAGCATTTTGTCAATTGTTTGGCCCTTCTTAGTTTATCCTGATATTTTGTACTCCTCTTTCTTGATTATTTTAATAAGTTTTGTTAGGTAACTGTCCTTTTCCTTTCTGATTTTCCTTCTATCTTAACCTCTGTTTACATGATAATGGTAACTGGGAAATAGCAAGATTGAAGTGGAGAGTTTAGTTTAGGTCAGGGCACCATTGCAACAGATTGAGTGCGTTTTACTATTAATTCTGTTACGCGTGTGCGGATCGCTTCGGGCCCCGACTTTTAACTCAAGTTTAGAAATAGTGAAGTGTGATAGTGAACTTGGTTTACTCTGAATTTTGGCAGAACTTCAGGACCGATTGCACTATTTAGTGGATGGACAGCTAAGCCTTTTTAAAATTATATTCATTTATAATTGTTTTTCAGCTCAGGGATTTCCCAAGTCAAGTGGGCTACTTTATGAGGATTTTACCCCCCTTCCACACCCCTTAGTTTTAGAATATAGACTTAACATTAGCCTTAAGTTAGATTTAAGAACCTGGTGCCCTGTTAGATTTAGATATTAGTTTTAGTTCACAAGATCTTCTTGTAAGTGGCTGATCAAACTTGGGGTTGTTTTGGCTGTTATTTCAGTTCCTGATTTTTTAAGTCAAATAAAGAAACGAGCCTTTCTTGATATTGGGCTCAAGTACGGTGTCGTGCAGCAGTGGTTCAAACTTACAATTTCGTGACGATTTTTGATTATGTTATGGTGAATCGACGTGGGACTAATTTATTTCTTCCAGATAGACCGGTCAATCCTTTTCCTTTTTCCTTCCTGTTCTAAGAAACTTTTCTTTTCGTTGTTTTAATTAAGAGGACTCTAAATTCTTAATATACATGTTTATATGAAGTAACTTAAATTTATTTGTTATCATTATAATTTTAGTTTTGATTTACTATCTTCAACGAGACTTGTTTATTAGTTTCCTTTTTAATTTTGAATATTTTTTCTTCTTGGATGTATAGAAAGTGGAGTACCCACTCCCCACCCTGTCTAGCTGGTTATAAAAATCCCTTGAGTAGTTCAAGGGGCCCGTCCACCTTAGGACGTAACAGAACTAAGGAATGGAGAGTACTAAGTAGCGCAAGGATATCGAAACCTAAAGGCCTGCACCTGGTGGATAAGATTGGCTCGGGTTCCCTAGCCCCAGTTAGAAAGAGAGGCTTTTCTCTAATCTATCAGGGGTCTAGGATCAGTGTCTTTATTAATAAAGATGCACGATCAGAGAAAGCTGATGGGAAGGGTGGGCCTAAAAACCCCCTAAGCAACCAGCGGAATCTGGGCCAAGCAAGAAGCGGAAACGCAGGAAGCCTGGTAAGGGCTCTAATAAGAGCAAGTCTGCCAAGACTCCTAGTGCGGATGGCAAGCCGTCTGGTAGTAATTTGACAGATAAAGCTAATAATTTAGAAAGACCTCTGAGTAGTCTTTGGGTTCTCCAGGCTAATCTGCAACATGGTTCGGCAGCCACCTCTGCCTTTTGTAAGCAGATCGCAGACCTAGATATCAGTATTGGCATGACGCAGGAGCCTTATTTCTATAAGGCTCAAGTCAGAGGACTTAGTGCTCCTCGTGGTACTCTATTCTACTGTCAAACGGTCAAAGCCCGAGAACTTGTATTTTTATTAAAAATATAAGAGCCTCACTAATTTCTGTCTCAGAGATCTGGTAGCAGTGAAAGTTAACGGGAGTCAGCTGGGTGAGGGACAACGAGACCTAGTCTTATGTTCACTGTACTTACACTATGACTCTCCCTTCCTTCAGATGTATTAGTGGACTTAGTTCGCTATTGTAATGAAACTGGGGTTTCTCTACTGGTTGGTTGTGATGCTAACTAGCATAATATGGTGTGGGGCAGTTCCGACACTAATCACAGGGGTATTGCTATGCTAGAGTTTTTAACCAGCATAGAGCTATACTTGCTTAACCGGGGAGCGATTCCAACTTACTTCACGGTTAGACGGAAAGAGGTCATAGTTATCTCATTTTATTTATTTATTTATTTAATTATAAATACAGTATTACATAAATATAAAATACATGTATAATCAGAGATTTTGCACCCAAGATATCTTATCAAGGGTGAAGGATTGGAGAGTGTTGCAGAAAGAATATCTTTCTGATCACCGACATATCCTTATCACCTTTGGAGCTAACGCATCTAAAGTGTCTCAGTACAGGAACTCTAGGTTCACTTATTGGGATCAGTATCGTGATGTATTAAAATCTGAATTGGATAAGTTAGGTCAATGTCCAAAAGGCCTTAGAGAAACGGAGGACTATGTCCAGAGTCTTACTCAGGCAATTACTACATGTACTAAATACTTGTCCTGCTTTGACTTACCCTTAGGTGGCAGACATTTGGTCTTGCCTACGCGCCTGTACAGGAACTTAAAAATTACCCCTCAACAAGTTGATAACTTTCTGTGAATCAATACACTTGTTCTGAGAGTAAAGGAATTAGGAGAGAATCTTGCCCTTATTTGGGTACTAAGGACCCAAATAAGCGGTCTAATGCTCTGATTTATTCCCCCGGTTAGTAAATAAAAAAAGGTGCATATATTAGTACTCACGATAAAAAAAGAAAATGATTTTTTTACATAAAAAAAATATATTTAAATATTAATTAACAAAAAAAAAATAAGTCATGTCGTATCCTGTAGTATAAAGACCTTTGGCTCCGTATTATTTGATTGAATGGTTAATTGCAGTATTAAGCTTTGTTTAAATTTTTGAGAAATAGTACTGAGTACTAGGTACCCTACTCAGTACTAGTAAACTTTAAACTGGTAAACAGTAAACTTTATGGTTGAACTATAACTATAAAGTTATAGTTCAACCATAAAGTTATAGTATAGTAACCAAGTATGAAGTAAGAAAACGTGTGTCCGGATAGTCGCTACCGCTAATCAGGGCAAAGAAACCGATTTGTAATGACATTTTAAACATACCTTATAACCCCCAATAAATATTATTTTCTTACAAGGATTACAGTCCGACACTTAAAATTCTAAAAAAAGGTTTCACAATTTCCAGCTTCTTAGAAGTCACCAGAAAAGACTTGAAAACTTCATATCACTATTCTTCAGAAAATGTATCAATATCCACTTCGGAAAATGTAATAAAATATTAATTATGGTAAATAAAAAGTATTTATATTACGCCTGATTATGCTCCTTTTTAGACCCTAACTGATTGCATAAATTTATTTTTATTATTAACTATGCATTCGTTTACAGTAAAATCTTGTGATAATTGATTAAATTCTCGTCTTATTTTATGTTGCACAGTGTAAGGTATACGTAAAAAATCGAGTATGAGATACCTTAGAACTTTTCCTCATTACATCAGATACGCTACGCACATCCTCCCTGCTTCGGACTTACTTCGCTCGTCTTCAAATAGTAAATAGATCTGTTTCATTCCCAGCGGCCACCCATAAAGGCGTTGACCACGCTCGATGATAATTTTTATGATCCTACAAAAGTCAAGGATATACTTGCCGTATTGAAACTAATGCTTTTAATTTTTAATGATGAAAATTAAACTAATGCTAATACTGAGATGTTACTTAGTACACATGTTAGTCTTATACATGGCTACATGGTTGCCAAATCTCAATCCCATCGTAGAAGTCAAGTTCTTAAACTTGTAAATACTTCATTTTACAGCCAGTTCCGGTTAAAGTAAAAATTAAAAATTTCCTCTTGAAGGCTCATTAAATAAAAACATTGTGAATAATTTGACATCTAAGCGACTTACATCAAGTTTTTTAAGAATATCTCGGTTCAAGTTAAAAACAAACCATAGATTATGTTATATCTTTTAAAGGTACATTTTTGGGTTTTAACTATGAGTGGACAAATATCGAAGATTTTGACATTTAAAATTTTTACATTTTTAGTACTAATAAAATTATTTATTTTAAATGCAAATAAATTAAAGATTAATTGTAATGATTGCGACATAAAGTATACCATTTTAAAGGGAATTTAATGCCTTTAGAATAGTGAAAACCGTATCTCTTTAGCTTTAGTAGTTTCAAGTTGTAGATCGTTTTAGAGAATTAGACAGTAAAGTATCGAAGAATATCGATTTATCGATGTTTCTAGAGAACTATTGAGAATCGACCCTATGCTTACATTTTTGTTCATCCTGGTCCATATAGAATCAGGATTTTTTTTTCCCATTAAGATTTAAACGCTTAAAAGGTACTTTGATCTTAACTTTTACAAACTGGAAAAAACGATTTATTTTTATATCTGAAAAAATGACAACTCTGGATCTGGATGAACAAATGTGCTTCTTGTGTCTCTTAACCGCTCAGGAGCAGACCTAATTTTCCTAAAAACTCTGTCAGCTTGGCAAGATATTCATGAGGGGTTGATTCTGCCTTTGTAGAATCAACATTGTAGAATATTTTTACACACAAGTTCGCCTGGCAGTTTTAGAGGTTCCCCGTATAAAAGTTCGGCTGCTGAATGTCCAGTGGTTTCGCTGAGAGCTGCTCTAAGGCCTAACAGCACAGTCGGCAGTACGTCTACCCAACGATTAGAGGTATGACATCGGATAGCATTTTTGAGAGTTCGATGCCATCTCTCTACCTTTCCGTTAGCCTGTGGATGGTATGCTGTCGTGAAGTATTGATTTACGCCTAACATCTTGTTCAGTTGTTTAAATTGGTTGGAAAGGAACTGAGTACCACAGTCGGTCGTAATTCTTTTAGGAACACCAAAACGTGATATCCGAAAACCTTAACAACTGTTGTAGCAGTTATGTCTCTGATAGGCTTGACTTCCGGCCAACAAGTGGTTCAATCGATCATTGTTAGGCAGTACTTGTATCCTCTGTTGGGTGGTCACGGGCCAACTATGTCTATGTGAACGTGCTCTAGGCGACCTGAAGGTTCAAAAGCTTGTAACGGAGCTTTACAATGACGGCTTACTTTGTTTGCTTGGCACCGCATGCTTTGCACCATGATCTGCCGTCTTTGTTTATGGAAGGCCAAACAAACTTCGCCCTTAACAGTTGCGACGTTTTTCTTATTCCTGGGTGGCTTAAATTATGAATTTTATCAAATATTTGATGCCGCCACGGCTTAGGAGTGTACAGTCTGTTACCTTCGTCCACGTACACATAGTAATTTTTCTCAGGAGATTTAACCATTCGAAGATTCAGGGAATAGCCTTGTTTTTCCAGGATTCGTTTGAGTTCTTCATCCTTACTTAAATCCTTCGATAGTAATCTAAAATAAAGAATATCATGTCGCGCTGATATAGGTTCTATCCGAGATAGATGATCGGCAACAATGCTGTCCTTGCCAGAAATGTGTCAGATGTCCGTAGTAAATTCAGAAATATAACTTAACTGTCGAGCCTGTCGATCAGACATTGGATCAGTTTTCTTTGTAAAAACAAACGTTAGAGGACGATGATCCGTGTAGATGGTGATCTCTCGGCCTTCAGCATATATGCGAAATGCTTCATGGTCATGTACACGGCCAGAAGTTCCCTATCATAGGTGCTCTATCTGATTTGGGTAGGAGATAATTTATGCGATAAAAAACCAAGCGGCTGATTTTCGCTGCCAATGACCTATTCTATGACCCCTCATACGGCTTTATCTGATGCATTAACTTCGATTTTTGCGGACGATGATAGGTGAGCAAGAAGCACGGCGTCTTGTAAGCTTTTTTTCGTTGTTTCAAATGCTTGTTCTAATTCTTGGATCCAAGATATTGGTGAAGAAGCCCCGCTTCCTTTGATACCCTGAAGCTGATCTGTAAGAGGAGCTTGTATTGCAGCCGCAGCTGGTATGAATCGTCTATAAAAATTCCACATTTCTAGGTAGGAGCGAAGTTGCTTGACTATAGTAGGTTTTTTAAAGTTCTGAATGGTTTGTGATTTATCAGGAATTGGCCTGACACCGTAGGAAGAAATTTCATGCCCAAGGAAGGAAATATTTTCGACTTCAAATAGACTTTTAGGAACGTTGAGAACCAGGCCGTATTCGGATGAACGCTGAAAAAAACTAGGTAAAGATGGTTTTTGTGCTAATTTCGATCCTTAGCAGCTACGAACACATCATCAAGATATACAAATACGAACTTGATATTGACGAAAATTTCATTAACAAAGCTTTGAAAAGTTTGCCCAGTGTTCCTTAGCCCAAATGTCATGCGGGGGAACTCAAAATGCCCGAAGGGTGTGGTGATTGCGGTCTCATCGATGTCTTCAGGTGCGACCGGTATTTGATGATAGGCCCTAACTAAATTGATCTTTGAATAGATATGCGTACCTTCCAGCATGTGCCCAAAATCCTGGATATGCGGTATAGGGTAGTGGTCTGGAACTGTTATAGCGTTGAGATGACGGTAGTCACCGCATGGTCTCCAGTTACCGTCTTTCTTTGGTACCATATGTAATGCACTAGTCCATGGAGATTTGGAAGATCTGCATATCCCTGCTTCCATCATTACCCTAAACTCTTCTTTTGCTATCTGTAATTTTTCTGGAGTTAGCCTTCGTGGGCAAGTAAAAACTGGTGGGCCGGTGGTTGCTATGTGATGCTTCACCTCACCAGTGAACGGGGAGGGCCAAGTGATATCAGGATACTCACTCAAGAGCTTCGTAAATTCGCACGTTCAAATAACAGTAACGCAACCGCGTGTGCTCGTTTGTTTTACTACTGCAGGTACTTGTAACTGTGTTTTACTGTCGACTAGCCTGCGATTTCTAAGGTCGACCATGAGGTTGAAATACTTTAGGAAGTCTGCACCGATAATAGGTTTATCAACAGTTGTCAATACAAAGGGCCACTTAAAAGAACGTCTTAGGTCAAGCTCAAGTTCCAGCCATTTGTCTCCGTACGTGTGCATCACGGTTCCGTTCGCTGCGTAAAGTTTAAATTTACTAGGACCGGCTTTCTTATCCCGAAAGGTCGCGGGGTATACGAAAATATCTGCCCCAGTATCAATGAGAAATGGTACTTTATTCTTTTTATCGGATATAAAGAGTCGGCTCTCTCGTGGCTCGAGTTCACAAGCCGAAACGTGAACTCGACTTTCTAGTTTTCTTGTTTCTTGAAAGCACACGGGGGGGGGTGTACATTTACGAGCGTTCACACCAAAACGGTTATGATAAAAACAATATTTATTATTTCGATATCGACCACTTGAACGCGATCGCCCACGATTAGTGTTTGATCGATTCCTTGGGCCATGCAATGCCACTATACAGTCAACTAATTCATTGATTTTATCAACTAGTATATTTCTTGCACTGATTGAGAAGATGTAGAGGGAGTGTTTTCAATGGCTCTGATAGAGCTTTGGTCATATAAGACAGTAAGTTTGTCCGCAAGCTCCGCGATTTTGTCCAGGTTTCTCTCTGCTACAGTTAACACCACTTGAAAGTTTGAGGGCAACCTTTGTAACCATAACGATTTTAGCACCCCGTTAGATCTAGCCAGAGCACGCATTTCGCGAAGTAAATGTTTATCGCCTAGTTCAAGGTCATTAAGAAGTTTACGTAATTTGCGTTCTTCGCTTTTACTAAATTCTGATATTAATCTTTCTTTTAACAACTCATACTTATTACTGGCAGGCGGGTTGTCTAATATGTCAATAACAGTCTCGAGGGCTTCCGCATCAACAGCAAAGTATTTTGTTTCGTCGTCAGAAATGCGTGAGTTACGAAACTGTGCTTCTATTTAGTGAAACCAAATCTTTGGATTGTTCCGTCAAAACGGGGTATATTAAACTCCTACTCTGCTTACCTGAGTGTCGTAGTTGTGTGCGTTTTCCGGTTCCGAAGTTTGGTTTGACGTGCTGGCAGTATTGTCCATATTCGCTCGGTTTTGAGTGTTTGGCTGCGTTACCGGCGGTTGCAGAGTCTGGCATGTCGCGCGTTTCGCGTCTGGGTCAACACTTTGGCGCTTAAAAGGTACTTCGATCTTAACTTTTACAAACTGGAAAAAACGATTTATTTTTATATCTAAAAAAAGACAACTCAATAATAACACAAAAAAATAATAATGTTGCAACCGCGCTACAAAGATTAAGTTACCCTGTATAATAAGAGAATCCCTTCGCTTGCTATATTGTATTAATATATATGTAAGTCGTTTGTTAAGCATACATGCTCAAATGTTTAATTCGCTAGCAAAATTGTTAAAATATAAAATAAGGTAAATTAAAATCGACTCGTTGTCTAGATTGCTATAAATATATCGTAAATGTATGAATATAGACTATGCAAATATATGGTTCTTAAGAAATAAAGGTCCTTGCTTTGCTCACTAGATTGCTATAAACATATGCGTGTTAATTTAATTTCTTTGAATGATATAAATTAATTTGAGAAGGCCCTGCCATCTTAGAGACTCCAGTTCCTCCTCTCGTAGATCCCCTGCTCCAAAAAGTAGAAACCTGTGTCTTCCTAATCCTTCACATACTCCTTAGTAGTGATAGGCTGTTTTGTCCTCGTAGTCATCACATATTCGACATATGGGGTTCTCAACCTTCATTAATGCTGGATGCAGAGACTATTAGAGACGAACCACCTCATGGGATTTTTTTTGTCTAGTTTAAAGGCCATATTTGTACCTTGACACCAGGATGCAGCACAGTCGTTTTGGAGTAGTTGCGTACTTATTCGATGGATTGCGCCACTGACTCATACACCGTACACACACAAGCACACTACACACCTCACACTAAGATATCTCCTGAAATGGTCAACAACCCTTGGTTCCATCCCTTATCTGCCATACTTCTCTGGTTAACATTTATACCCCTAATCCTTAATCCCCTTACCTATGTCTATTGTAATTCATTTATTATTGCATATTGGTTTTTACCAATTTTTTAAGGATGGGAATTTTATCTATAATACCTTCACACAAATATTATTGTGAAAATATAAGATAAGAAGTGTTAGATCTAATATTTTTAACTTATATCTCTAATTTTAATACTTTCAATAATAACTTGCATTTCTTTTAACCCTCTAACAGTTTTTAATCATAATTTCCTTACCTGTTTTTTACTAGGTTAATATTATTTGCTAAGTTATTGTTAAATAATAGATTTTCATCAAAATATGTTGACACTAATATTTTTATTACAGACAAAAATCTGGTAATTATATATTATTATATCCAACAAAAAACTTAGGCCTTCATTAGCTTTTCACTACAAGATTGTATTTAAAAATAGGTCAACTGTTGCTGATGGTAATAAATGCATGCAAATTCCCTATTTATATCCTTTGTGACGTTTAATTTTAAGATAATTTTTTAACTTTGATATCCAATATCAAGGGTGTTATCTGGGGTTTCATTGCTTAAAATGTTAGTATTTCACAACCTTCAAAGGTTTCAAGTGGACTACGAAACACTTTCAGGTGGATAAATGAAATTATGTAAAATTTTTCGGACATTAGGTAAAATTTAGACTTGATAGGAACCCTCTTTGCATTCACCCTATTAATAAATTCATATTTAATCAATAACTTACTGTTTAAGTATCATACTGCACATTTCATTTCTTTGAAACAGTAATAAAAATAATTAATTATCAAATCTAAAACATCGCGCTTTATTTCTAAGAATTTACGAAAATATACATACTTTCCCGGTTTACATTAATTATTATAGGTCAGAGTAGGAAAATGGAGTTTAAAAAATGAAAATGAATAAGCAGAATATTAAAGGGAACTTATTTGACTAAGTTAATTAAACAGAAACATATTTGAAAAACACGCTTAACAGTCTAGTCAGCGACCAATTTTTTTGCAAAAAAATCAATATAGTTCACATTTTATTTTGGGAATCTGTCTGGACATGTTTAGGGATAACCCAAAGAAAAGTCCCTTAAATTTGCTACAAAGCTGCGATCATAGTGGACCAAAACGTACCCCCTTTTTCATATTTTCGTTAATATCTTGGTAGAAATACAAAATCTAAAAAAAAAAACTTGCAAATAAAGTTCAAAGCTTGGTATATTGTCTAAAAATTAATTTCTATTGGTTTACTTTCTATTTAAAATCATTAACAATGAATTTGAAGTTAAAAATAAGCCATATGTCATTTTTTTAACGTAAACAATCTAAAAATTGTTTCTTCTTCACGATATTATTCTGATTTTACCACCATAACTCCACGTAAGATTGATAAAATCTTATGATTTTTTGATATAATGTAGTTAAATTTCGAAAAAAATATTACCTTAATTACAGCTCTCAATTTATTATAGCCGCAGAGCACTGGATAATTTCAAAAGAATTTCAAATGTATCTTTGAATCGGCCATTGTCCCGACAATTAATGAAGATATCAAAAAAAGTGGTATATCTAGGGTTTATGATAGATGGATAGTGTCAAGCAGCATCGTGCTAAAATGTTCTTAATATTCGTACAATTTAAATTAATTTTGAAAATTTTTAATTTTATGTAACTTCTTTATTTTTTATAAATCACTCTTGACTTGCTTCTAATTTTTAAAAAATGTTATGAAATATAAAATTGATTGCTTACTTTATCACTTAGTCCGAAATTATGAAGAATAGCGTAACAAATATATACCGTAGGTATATAGGAAAAGTATGTGCTTGCAAAAAAATCTGAAACCGGGATGAAACCGGAATTATCCGTTTCAGTGCTTTTAAAGCCCTCCTGAGTGGTTTTAGCAAAGTTGTCTGTCTGTATGTGTGTGTCTGTTATCATCGTAGCTCCCAGAGTATTTATGCTAGAGAGTACAAAGGTCAGTCTACCGCTGTAGTTATGCTATTTGGAAAATATTTTTTTATATGACGTCATTAATCTGCAATAACGACTTATTTGGAAAATCATAAATTTTCATTAACGCATGTGACTATGCATAATTCTAACATATATCCCAAGTTTCATCTCAATATCAGCGTTAATTAATTTTTTTTGAATGACTTGTGTATGTTTGTTAAAAAAATGGAATTATGTATGGAATTAATATGTATTTTATCTGTTTGTCACCTTAGTGTTAAGCACCTTAATAATAAATAAATAAATAAAAATTAAGGAACATTGAACGTGGTCAGTGCTGTATGGGTGACCGCTCAGAATGATATGGATGCATTTACTATCTAAAGACGAGCAAAGCAAGGCATATTGCAGTATAAATTTGAAGAAGTGTATTCCTGAGGACGAGCGAAGCGAGTCTGAAGCAGGGAGGATAATCGTAGCGAATCCGATGTAATGAGGAAAAGTTCCGAGGTACCCTGTACCCGACTTTTTAAAAAATATTAAATTTGATCTTGGGGAAAACGGTTGCAGATCGGGGTTTATATTATAGAACATTTTTGTTCCCCTTGAGGAGTGCTATCACCTCCTTTTCTGGTGGACACTTTATATGAAAACCCCTGTATGTATATATATATATATATATATATATATATATATATATATATATATATATATATATATATATATATATATACATATATATATATTTCTAGACACTTTCTTGTAAACACTCTATCTTTCGAACGGATTAATATTTTTTAATCAAACTTAATATAAAAATTAACCTTCGGTAGGACACAAAACCTATTGAAAACTAGGTTTTTGTGACGTCATTAACCCGGTTTGCTGAGTCAGCAAAATTTTTCAAAAAATCGGCGAAATTCAGGGTTAACATTTTTGCCGCAAAAAAGGTTGATGTTTATGTTTTTTGAGACGCTGAATCGAATGAAACCGGTCCGAAATCAATACGACTACTATAAGTGTCAAAAAAGGCGAAAAACCATTGTAAATTACCCAAAACCAAAATTTAGGTCGATAAAAAATAAATTTCGGGTAGGGTGTCGTTTTCTATGTAGTTTTAGGCGTTGAATCGAATGAAACCAGTCCGAAGTCGATACAACCACTCAAAGTTACCAAAAAGTCGAAAAAACCACAAAAATTATAGAAAACCAAAATTATTTTCCTAGACTCGATTATATGTGATATTTATATATATCGTGTATTTTTTATACACGAAAAAAAAACACGGAAAAAATCACACGAAAAAAGTACACGGGACAAAAATTACACGGAAAAAAGTACATGGAAAAAAGTTTAACGGAAAAAGTACTCGCAATAAATGCACATGGATAAAAAAATACGGCGAAAAAATTATTCAAAATAAGTACACCTTAAACTTGCTAACAATTTACTGGATATTTAGATTAAATCTAAGAATCAGTTACGGGGTACCTCAGAACTTTTCCTCGTCACATCGGATTCGCTACGCTTATTTTTCCTACGACTGACTTGCTTCGCTCGTCTTTATTTGACATGAATATATACATTTAAAAATTATTACTACAAGTCTCAATATGTACATATAATTTAGCGAATTTCCTTTGGGAATAAAATTCGCTAATAGGATAGATGGGGCCTCTGGTTCTAAGTACTCCGTGGCTGGATGTCTATTGAGTCTACAGTGTCCTGTCAAAATCCCCACCATAAGACTGAACCTTTCAAGATCGAGAAGCCATCTAGATTTTCTCCTGTTTAATGCTGGCAGAATCATTTTGATTGCCTACATCCATTATTGTTTTTCCATATGAGTTCAGCCTTTTTCCAAATCCAATTTTAGATGAGTGATTTGGCCTGCCTTCTCGACCAGTCTATTGGAGATTATGGTCCACAAAAGTGAGTGGAAGCTCCTTCTTTGGCTACTTTGTCAGCCTTTTTATTTCCTGGTATACCTGTGAGACAGGGTATTCTTAGATAAGGCTTCCCAGCATTCTAAAACTAAGGGTGAAGAGATATTAGGGGAAGCTAGTGCCTTGAGTGCAGCTTGACTGTCAGAGCAAATTGCAATAGCCTTATATTTGCCTTATCTTTCAATAATCCTGCAAGCTAGCTGCATTCTTTCACAACAACTGGTGAAAAACCTACCCGAGACCAATATTAAGCCATCATCTACGTATGCCTGTACATAGAAACCTTCCTTGGCAAGTAGTCTTAACAGACCATCTATAATCAAGCACCAGAGGTGAGGTGATAGACAACTGCCTTACGTGCAGCCTCCAGTCACCTCAATATTAACTTCTGAACCACTAAGAGTTGTGCAACATACCTATCTTTTAGTGTGGATATAACTAATTTAATGATTATTTTTGTGATTATTCGTAAAGCGAAATATCGTAATGAATAAATAAATTAACAGCCATTAAGTAGTCTCTTTAGTGTCCCTAACAACAAAAATATTGAATTATCATGGAGACCAATAATCACAAAAATAATGATGTGTTGGCTCGACACAACAAGCCAAACAGTTTAAATCAAAGGAGAAATCATTTGGAAAAGGAATTGGAGATTCTTATGAAGAATACAGATGAAGATATTCGACAAGTTATCAGATACAATTATGAACATAAAAAATCAATTTGGAAATTGAAGAAATTGTACATAAAATTTAGTCATGCAGAAGCAAAAAAATATTATTTATTTAGTTATAAAAATAATAATAATATACCGCCACACATAGTTAATATTAAAAATAAAGCAAAGTCTGTTTTTGATAAATCATTTCTTAAAGAAATGAAAAAATGTAGAATTGTAAATAATTTAGACCATAGCCTGTTATTATTAGATATAAAACAGGCACATTAGAATGTAAATAGATTGAAAAAACTTATATGTAGTAAATTAAATAGTCTTGAAATTTGTAGAGATCAATTAACTGAAATATTTAATGAATTTAAGGTGAAATTAATAGATATATTAAAGAGAAAACATCAGTTAAAAATTGAATTTAGAAATAATAAGAAAGTCCACACTATAGTAGATAATACCACCAATCAAACTATAGATTATCTTAATATGTATAACAACATTCATCTAAATAAATGGGTGAAGAATATGACTAATATTGATATCCCCATGCCAGTCCAAAATTTTCTATCTCTAGGACATAATTTCAATCTGATCCCCAGGAAACTCAAGAACGAACTTAAAAGAATAATAGTAGATGTAGAGTACACGTTAGGATTATTAAATACATCAAACAACCATATTCAAGCCCTTAGGAGTAGTGTCATAAACAAAATAACTAATTATCAAGATAAGCACAAACAACACTCCAATTTTCCGGTTGGGTCTCTAGAGAGACAAATTCATTTGGACTCGATTACTACTAGAAATTTTATTAAAAATCATAAGGACATTATAATATGCAAAGCAGATAAAGCTAAGATTACAGTAATCATGGATAGAGAGCAATATAAAAATAATATGCTACATATGCTTAATGACCCTGGCACTTATGAAAAAATTGAAAGCACCAGCGAAGAATTAATAACCAAAGTAAAGAAAGAGTATGATGAGTTACTTAATAAACTACTAGAAAAAGGTTTTATCTCCAAAATTGAAAAAATCAACCTTAATATCAATAGTTGCAGATTAGGAAGAATATATGGCCTTCCTAAAACTCATAAGGAGGGTAATAGTCTTCGACCCATTGTAGATGGAACTAACTCCCCATCGTATAAACTCTCTAAATACCTTAATCCTAGTTTGGATAAACTCAATAATAACAATCCTTATGATTGCGGTAGTGTTTTCAATTTTAGAAATGTAATTAAACCATTCAAATTACAAAAAGATGAGGTTATTGTATCATTTGATGTCAAATCATTGTTTACGAATGTTCCCTTAGATGAACTGATAAATTTGATAAGAAATAATTGGGATCAGATAGAAACTGAAACTAAAATAAAATGCATTGATACTTACCTGGATTGCATTAAATTTTGCTGCAACAACACCTATTTTACAAGTGATAATGTAATATACAAGCAAATAGATGGTCTACCTATGGGAGGTAGTATGTCTGTCAACCTCAGTGGTATTTTTGTTAACCATGTCCTCTCAAAATTTTAAACAAAACAAGGTATAAACCACGCCTTGTATGTAAATACATTGATGATTTATTCTTAATAATCAAAGCCAGACATGTGAATTCTTAAAGAATGAACTCAATAGTTTTCACCCTAAATTTGAATTTACGGTTGAATTAGAAAAAAACAATCAAATTGACTTTCTTGACATAACTATAATCAAAACATCTAATGGAGAATTATTGACAAAATGGACCAATAAAATAGTCAAAGGAAATAGGTTTCTAAATTATAAGTCGAACCACCCTTATAAACAGATTGAAAACACAGCTTATAATTTCATCAAAAGAGCAGTAGACTTAACAGATGATAATTTAATGGCAGAGGTTAAGACTAATGTGTATAAAAAACTTATAGACAATTTCTATCCATTGAGGCTTATAAAGCAATTATGGCATAAGGCTATTAATAATAAAAATGTCAACAACCAAGTCAATAATAATTCTACAATAGCTCCATCTAACACCACTAAACCAATATACTCTGGACTTACATATGTGAAAGGACTATCACACTCAATCAGTAGAGTTTTCAGGAAATTCGATTGTCCAGAAGTGAAATTTGGTTTGAAACCAGTCAATAAAATCGGACAAAGTTTTTTCACACCTCTTAAAGATAAAGTAAGCCAAGAAGATACAATGGGTTTTATTTATAAAATACCATGCTCTGATTGTGATGGAAAGTATGTTGGAGAATCTAGACAGACATGGACAAATAGAAAAAAACAACATAAAGCTAATATTAATTCAAAATCCAAAAAGACTAGGTGGACTGCATTAACCACCCATACTAAAACCTTAGGCCATAGCTTTAATTTTGGTGATGTCAGTATAATAGACTATGAAAGTAACAACTATAAAAGGTTACTACTAGAAGCATTTCATATTTCTCAAGAGCATAACAATGTTAATTTCAAAACTGACTCTAGAGATTTTAATAAGTATTATGCAGGCATTATTCATAATCTTAGTTAAATTGATGTTTCCTCTATCTTTTGTAATTTATTAATCTTTTTGGAATTTATAATATCGTTGTAGTTAATTAATTTTTAACCTAGTAATTAATTATATGTATACTAGTCTATCATATTAATTTTAGTAATTAATACCTATTTAAAGAAGATGGGGAAGAACTTGATTAGCTGGTTTGTTGACAACTAATTTAGTCTTTATTGTTAATTAATTAGACTTAATTTGTTTTTAATTGCCTACTTGTTGGATCTCCTTATTTTTCTTTAAATGTATGCTTTTGCCAATTAATAGTGTCTTTACAATGCATCTTGATGATTTAAGGCTATGTAAGTACTTGGTTTTTTCACTGTTTTGATTCAAGTTACTTTTTACTTTTCTCTTTTTTCCTTATTACTAATTTTGACTATATATTTCTAGGCCTTGAAGAATTTAGAGATATTAATATGGTAGCACTAGCTTTTTAATTTCTGACGTAGTTAGAACTTTCCTAACTTATTATCTTTGTAAGTTTTTAATTCATCTTGTAATTCATATTTATTTGCATGACTAAGTTACCAATATTCCAATGAATATTATTCTAAAGCATTTGTATTTTCCTTTTTCTTTTTTAGATTATACATGAATATGCTTGGAAATACAAGCGAAATATCGTAATGAATAAATAAAATTAACAGCCATTAAGTAGTCTCTTTAGTGTCCCTAACAACAAAAAAATTTAATGATAGCCTTTGGAGCTTTTCCTTTAAGGAGTTCCTCTTTAACGTTGTGTGTTCTGGCCTTATCGAAAGCTCCTTCAACGCCAAAGAAGAGAGCTAGAGTAAAATCTCCTTTATGCAAAGAACTTTCAATCCTAGAGGTTGCCGTATGAAGGGCTGTCTCTGTTGATTTCACTTTCAGGCACGCATGTTAGTTAGCGTGAAGAGGTTCCTTAGATAAGACTTGATCTACTAGATATTTATCTACAATCCTTTCCAGGGCCTTTAGCATAAAGGACGTAAGACTTGTTCCACTAAAAGACTTTGGTATGGTGCAGTCCCTCTTTCCAGCCTTAGGAATGAACACTACTCTTGCAGCCTTCCAGGCTTTTGGTACAACACCCATCGCTAAGCTATTTCTAAAAAGTTCCTTAATCCTGAGAATAAAAATGTCCAGTTCCTTTTGAATCAGAGCGGGAAAGATTTCAACCGACCAAGGGGCCTTAAATGGACCAAATTGGTCCATCTAATTGACTCATCCTAACTAAGCTTAGGGCAAGGTCCCAGTCAGGAGGGACCTCAAAAGCCTCTATCTCAGCCTCAATACATTCTCCAGGCAAGTGAGTATGAAGAAGAAGTTCAAAAGTCTCATCGGTCATTTTTCCATGATCCATCATTTCTTTTGAGAGAGCCTAAAGCTTTGTCACATCCTTCACTGCTTAAAATCTTTACTAACCTTGATGCCTCTGGCAGTGGCATAATGTTCCCTCAGAAACTTCTCCAGTTGGACCTTTTATTTTTCCTCATTTTCCTTTTTAAAACCCTCTAGCCTCTACAAAGCTGCCCTATAGATCGTTATCTCTGGTCTTGTATCTGGCTTTCTTGCGAAGACTTTCCAGGTCTCTATCCCACCAAGGCAATTCGTTGATAGGCCTTCTTTTAAGGGGATAAGCTTCTTTGTAGGCTTCCACTATCCTGTTTCTAATTGCTTAACTTCAAATTCTAGAGTCTATCGGTCGTTTATTTTCTGGTAATTTAGTAGTTAGTAGTTGGTATTCCTCGGAGATCAGTCCGAAGATTCAGGATGATCATGCGATGGTCCGACATGAAGATCTCCGACGAAACGTGACAATTAGAGAGTCTTATATCCCTAGTAACATCTCCAAGGTAACATCTATCACCTGTTATCTTACCCTGTTAACAAATGTTAGTTTAGTGGCCCTATTCAAGATCTCAAGATCAGTAGAAATCCAAAAAACATCTCCTCGTTCATTGCAATCTGTGCTGCCCTATGCATAATGGTGAGAGATTGCATCACATCCTATGATCACTGGGATTCCTTTCACTTCCGAGTATCTGACTACATTAATCAGCTCTTCAGAAGGAGGAAGGTCCGCTTGATTGAAAGGAAGGTACAAACTATATACAATAACCTTAAGTAAAATGTCACTTACCTTATATCCCAAAGGCACTGCAGTGGCGTCACGAGTTCCAGTTTGCGTTGTAGGAGTTATTTGAAGGTCTTCTGTCGCCAGAATGCAGGTTCTTGGAATCTCCTTACTAGGTTCAGTTTTTTCTCCTATTAGAAGTCTGAAACCGGTCCTCTTCAAACCTCTTTAAAGGTTTAAATAAAGAGTCCTCTTGATTTCCTGAATCGTCAAGTAGAAGACGCTCCATATTTGCACTAACATTGTCCTTATTTATTGTTCCTTCAGATTTTGGGATTTCTAATAATTCAGACACACATGCAATATCTATCGTGTAGTACTCATGGTGGTTGAAAGAAAAAGTGTGTATGTGTATATTGAGTGTAATATCGAGTGGGTATGTCACCTTAAAAAGATTTTCCGAACTCCCAGAGGACCAGTTGAATACTCGTCTTTCTAGAACAGTAGCCGCGCAAGAGCTCCTGATCAGCAGTAGCAAGTTCCCAATCCAGGCGTCTACCTGGCCCTGCTCCAGCCATCCAGTGAGCAAACGAAGTGAACCTCTTTTACAACATTTTGGTGTATATTTATAGCAATATAGCGCGCGATATCTTTTAAATAATAAATTATTAATTATCTATTCTATCTAGCGAGCGAAGCAGGCCTGCTATAAATAATATTTAATTTATCTTTTTTTTGTATGAATTCCTTTATATTTTAAGTATATAAACAATATTATAATTATACAATTAAAGTTATTTTGCCCACATTAAAAGAGGAAAACCCTTGAGCTATGTGGGCATTTTTAAATATTTAAAGTAGTTTTAAGCATGCTTAAAAGGAAATAAAGAAATACTAAAAAGCAAAACAAATAAAATAAATTAATCAGTTAAACATGCTATGTTTAGAAATTTTTTTAGCTTAATACATGCACTTAAAAGTTATTTATTCAGGCTTACATTTGTTATATCTTATTATCTAATTATATACATTATATAATGTTAGTGTTTTTATTTAATATTCAAGAAAATATACATACAAAAAATAACTAAAGAAGGTATACATTTAAGTAGTATATCATAGTTTTTTCAATGTATGAATAAGTAGCATATGTCTTAAATCTATTAATATGACACTTCATATATCTGATATATAGGTATTGAAGTAATAAGTTTGTAGGAATGTAGATAAAGAAGAACTTTATTAATTCATTAATTTATTTTAGTAATAATTATTTATTATTACTTTTATTGTATGTCTCCGTCATGTGTCGTTTTAGATGTTTTTTAAGTGTATCAGTTTTGTTTGTGGTGTATTTTTAAACAGGTCGAGTAGTGTGAAAGGAAAGCGGTTAATAAGCATTTGAAGAGCAAGTTCCTTATGCAACGATTTACAAGTATAAACTAAATTGTTCACACCTGTCAAAGTTATGGCGCAATAATAGTGACGGAACTTCATATTTGAAGCTTTCCCGCTTAAATTTAGCTTTCATTTAAATTTTAATAATAATTTCTTTAAATTTCTATAGTACTTCATACAGTAAACCTAAAAAGTCGAAATTTCCTGCGGGTTTAGTATAATAAATTAAAATCAGTTAACTATAATATTGTGTACTTATAGATTGCACACAAAAAATATAATTATACAATAAACGGACAATAAAATCAATTTTCTTAGAAAAATAGAACATAATTTAAAACACAAATTAGTGAAAATAAAGTCTAAACACTAACTTCAGTACCTTTTAAATTTAAATACCTTTAAAAATGTATACTCACACATTAAACTTTTCAAACATTAATACAATTTTATGTACTTAAATAATATCGATAACACTAATATAACTTACCAAATGTAACTTAACTATTATAACTTACAATAATATATCTGACCATGATTTAACATAACTAATATATATTACCATAAAATAACTTTATACTACTCAAAGAAGTATAATAACTTTAAAACAACCTGCACAATACAAGTAAAAATCACCAATTTATAAACATAAAAATCAAGTTTTAAAACGGGTTGTCGTAAATGCATCATCTCATGATGATGAGATACCCAGACGGTTCCGGTAAAAATTCATCATTTCGGACCTTACTCATCATCTCACGCCAGTTTACGCATCTTGTCAGACCAATACTCATAAAATACGATTTTTTGAGGTAGTACGTAATTGAGCACTTTATAGGACCGTTTTTAGGATGAGAAGCCAATCATTATTGTTATAGGAGGTTATTTAGTACTTCTTACCTCCGAGGACAATAATGAATGTAAAAAAACTCCTAGGACGTAAAAGTAATTCATATATTGCCGCATTACTGTAATGTAGCGTGTTCAAAAAACAATCTGTGTTAAACCTTCATGAGCTTTATTTAAAAACGTTCATTTTGTTTCTGTTTTTGTTCGTAGACTAATTTTTTTTCGTTTTTAAAAGGTGTTCTAATTGACAATTTTTGTGTGTTTATTTGTAAAGCTTTTACATTTTTGAGTAAAAGTGTGAAGCTATGGATGAATTTAATGACGGCGATAATATGGAGTTAATAATAATTGGACGTTTTTTTTCAATTAAGTATATAGCACAGTTTAATGAGTGCTATTTTTATTTTTTTTAATGAGTGCTTTATTTAATGAGTGCTACCTCAAAAAAAATAGTGTATGCCATCCGGCTGAGAATGTCTTTATGTAAGCAATTTTTCCCAACTCGCTTCGCTCGTCGGTAAATCTAATTGCCGTGACATAAAGACACACTTCTCAGCCTTATGACATCAATAACTATTATTTTTTAAAACTAAGTATTTATGCCTATTTAGTTCAATTTCCGGTGATAATTGATGTAATACACATATTTTTTCAAAATACACAGAGTAAGTAATACTGAAAAAATAGGAAACTATAAAAATCAAGATTTGAAATGGGTTGTTGTAAGTGCATCATCTCATAGACAGTTCCGGTAAAAATTCATCATTTCGGACCTTACTCATCATCTCACGCCAGTTTATGCATCTTGTCAGACCAATACTCATTAAATACGTTTATTTTTTAAAACTAAGTATTTATGCCTATTTAGTTCAATTTCCGGTGATAATTGATGTAATACACATATTTTTTAAAATACACAGAGTAAGTAATACTGAAAAAATAGGAAACTATAAAAATCAAGTTTGAAACAAGTTGTTGTAAGTGCATCATCTCATGGACAGTTCCGGTAAAAATTCATCATTTCGGACCTTACTCATCATCTCACGCCAGTTAATGCATCTTGTCAGACCAATACTCATTAAATACGTTTATTTTTTAAAACTAAGTATTTATGCCTATTTAGTTCAATTTCCGGTGATAATTGATGTAATACTTATATTTTTTTTAAAATACACAGAGTAAGTAATACTGAAAAAATAGGAAACTATAAAAATCAAGATTTGAAATGGGTTGTTGTAAGTGCATCATCTCATGGACAGTTCCGGTAAAAATTCATCATTTCGGACCTTACTCATCATCTCACGCCAGTTTATGCATCTTGTCAGACCAATACTCATTAAATACGTTTATTTTTTAAAACCTAAGTATTTATGCCTATTTAGTTCAATTTCCGGTGATAATTGATGTATGGTAGAGGTGGTTAGAGGTGGTTAGAGTGGTGGTTAGAGGTGGTTAGAGGTGGTGGTTAGAGGTGGTTAGAGGTGGTTAGAGGTGGTGGTTAGAGGTGGTTAGAGGTGGTTGTTAGAGGTGGTTAGAGGTGGTTAGAGGTGGTTAGAGGTGGTTAGAGGTGGTTAGAGGTGGTTAGAGGTGTTAGAGGTGGTTAGAGGTGGTTAGAGGTGGTTAGAGGTGGTTAGAGGTGGTTAGAGTGGGTTAGAGTGGTTAGAGTGGTTAGAGGTGGTTAGAGGTGGTTAGAGGGTAGAGGTGGTTAGAGGTGGGTGGTTAGAGGTGGTTAGAGGTGAGTTAGAGTGGTGAGTTTAGAGGTGGTTTAGAGGTGGTTAGAGGTGGTTAGAGAGAGGTGGTTAGAGGTGGTTAGAGGTGGTTAGGGTGGTTAGAGGTGGTTAGAGGTGGTTAGAGGTGGTTAGAGGTGGTTAGAGGTGGTTAGAGGTGGTGGTAGAGGTGGTTAGAGGTGGTTAGAGGTGGTTAGAGGTGGTTAGAGGTGTTAGAGGTGGTTAGAGGTGTAGGTGGTTAGAGTGGTTAGAGGTGGTTTAGAGGTGAGAGTTTTGCTTCTCAACTTTTCTTCAGTGCTTTCGTTATTGATACATTTGGTGCTTGTCAAGTCATTTGTGCTATATTTTTACTTTGTTGTACTCCTAGGTAGCCATTTAGGTGAAGTAATTGAAGCTTTACCGTTTACCTTTCGTAGAGAGTAAGTAAATGTGTTAGATATTTTTGGTCTCTTTTTTACCTAATTGAAATGTTTTTGCTAGTCTTTCAAGTTCAATTTCTGGTTGTAATGTTCTTATTTCTTTAATGTTTGTTAATTTTAAGCAAATATTGACAAAAACCAGTTTAAAAGCGCGGGAATCGCCGGTAGACTTAAATCTATTAATTTTTTTCAAATAATTAAAATTAATAATAGGTAATAATAATAATCATGATTTTTGAGCAAAAATTAACTATTTTCATTTGAAGAGATCCTTTGTGTTGTTCAGTGGAATAACAAATTAAATAAAATGTAAATATTCATCGGCTTGTTTTTTAATTCAATCAGTTAAATTAAGTTTAAACTGAGGATATCACTGGGTGGTTGGACCACTTAAGTCCAATCAACCTAAGTTCAACTGTGGTTTGTAAAAAGGGAGGAGGAAGGTAGACAAATCCTGCTAAAAGGCGGGTGAGTGAAATTTGTGAAGTCTCGGCGAATTAGACCCTTTAGGTAACCCCCATAAAATCCACCGATGAATTAAAACAGAAATAAAATCCATCGCGTGACGTAAACCCACCCATCGGTGAGCTAGAGGTGAATTAAAACACAAGCCACTCGTATACAGTTAATGCTGGGAACCTTCATATTTACAAGTCAAAGACTGAAAGTCGCAACAATGCAAAGATAATGACTAAAGATATCTTCTATATCGCCAGTTAAACTTTATGAGAATTGACTTTTAATTGCCTTTTTAAATTCTAAATACATAGTATTTTCAATAAAATGTATGTCACTGTAAGAGTTAAAATTACCACTATAGTAGAGTTTATTACCAAAAGAACTGAATGACGAATCTCTCCATAATATACATATTTATTTACACCGCGCTTTCACCCTACCATGTAGCTGCCATTAGTGCCATGAAAAGAAAGCAAAAATACCAAAATAATGAGAAGAATATGTTCGTTCATAAAGCTAGATATTAAATAGTAGTATTCTATCTTCTTTTTCGATTTGATGATGTCAATGAGTCATTACCACGGAGTGACCCAAATTGTACTGTCGCCATTTTAAAAGGGAAATAAAGGACCACGTGCAACATTATCGGATATTGAGTTTAAAATTAGTTGTTTTTCATTCTTATAGTGCCCAACTCGCTTAATGCCAACACATAGGGAATGTTCAATACTACTATTATCAGTGGATTATCAAGGATGTTTGAAGTAAAGGGGATGACGCACAGTCCGAATTGCCATTCAACAAAGTGACCCGAAAATCAAAACATAGAGCAGAATGCACACGAAAACACACGTCAAAACAACTGCACATGCCTTGGTATGGAGGGCGCAACTGCGCATGCTTATGATCCTTATAACAGCGCAGGTCTAAAATTTAGAGGCAACCTAAATCTCAATGGGTTTTCCCATTGTTTCTTGCGAAGGTTATAAACAAATTGAAAAATTCATACTTTTAAACTGTTTTTTTGTCAAATATTGCTTAAATTAACAAACATTATAGGAGAAAATTAAGACATTAACAAACCAAATTGATCTTGAAAACTAGAAAAACATTTCACTATTGCTAAAAAGAGACAAAATATTACCAACATTTCACTTACTCTCTACCAAAAATAACGTAAAGCCCTTCAATTACTCTCACTAAAGGTGGTACCTAAGAGTTCAAGAATGTAAAAGAAAGCAGCACAACATACTTGACAAGCCACCAAATGTAACATATAACGAAAGCTCTGAAGAAAGTTGAGAGCAACTCGACAACCAAGATTGTATAACAACTTAGCTAAGCATAACCTGCGTTTGGCGCCTTTTTTAATTTAAAACCTAAGGAAAGGTAAAGGGCCTCTACAATCTTCCGTTAAGTTTAGGAAGAATTGAAGAACGTGAAGAATTTTTCAAAATCCTCTTTTTCTTCTTAAATAATTGTTTTTTCCCGCTCTTTTGCTAAGAAAACCATAAGAATGGTTTTTTTATAAGTTACTTAAAGAAGAATGTACTACGTTTATCTGTTTTTGAAGGCCCGTCTACAAATCTTAAGTTAAGTTAGAGAATCGAAGAAGTGAAGCAATTACCTCAGGACAGAATCGAAGAAGTGAAGAATTTTTCACTTGAACAAACTATTTGAAATTCCCGCTCTTTAGACTTAAGAGATCGTAAAGCGTCTACAACTCTGAGTTGTTAAGTCAAGTTTTAAAAGTTACAATTACACATATACTGTATTTAGACTACTTTTTCTTCCTACCTTCTCACACCATTTATTTATTTACTTATTGTAACAACGAGCAGAGCTCAAATAACTATTTTAAATACATTTTAAATAAACTAGAACTACTATAAACTACTTTCTTTCTACGTCAACACAAATGACATTTTTATTTTATTTATTTATGGTAACATAACGAGCAGAGCTCAATAACAATTTTAATACAATTTAAATAACCATTGCTTTTTCAATGACTTCCTTCCATTTTTTAAAGACTTTTTTGCAAAATATTTTTTTAATTTACTTCTAGAAATCGACCGTGTTTTATTTATTTTAAATTATAAATAAAATCAAAATGATGAGGCAATTGTTGGGAGCGTTTATTTCCTATCTCTAGTATTGTCTACAGACGTAGAACCTCATCCATTTTCAAAACAATAAAAGAAAAAATATTATATTAATATAAAAAAATATTCACACCAACAAAAAATCACTATTCAAACAACAACAATCACATCAATCGTTTACAAATATTGTAACATTCAAAAACAGATAACGTAAGTACATTCTTCTTTAAGAAAGGACCGTCTACAATCTTAAGTTAAGTTATGAAGAATCGAAGAAGTGAGAGAATTCCTCAGAAAGAATCGAAGAAGTGAAGAATTTTTCACTGAGGAACCAATCCATTTTGAAATTCGCCGCTCTTGTAGACTTAAGAGATCCGTAAGACACGTCTACAACTCTGAGTTGTAAGTCATGTNAAAAATAAAACTAAGTATTTATGCCTATTTAGTTCAATTTCCGGCGATAATTTGATGTAATACTTATATTTTTTTAAAATACACTGAGTAAAATACTGAAAAAATAGAAACTATAAAAATCAAGTTTTGAAACAAGTTGTTGTAAATGCATTATCTCATGGACAGTTCCGGTAAAATTCATCATTTCGGACCTTACTCATCATCTCACGCCAGTTATGCATCTTGTCAGACCAATACTCATTAAATACGTTTATTTTTAAAACTAAGTTTATGCCTATTTAGTTAATTTTCGGTGATAATTGATGTAATTCTATATTTTTTAAATACACAGAGTGAGTTAATACTGAAAAAATAGAAAAAACCTATTAAAATCAAGTTTTGAAAAGTTGTTGTAAATGCATCATCTCATGGACAGTTTCGGTAAAAATCATCATTTCGGACCTTACTCATCATCTCACGCCAGTTTATGCATCTTGTCAGACCAATACTCATTAAATACGTTTTTTTTTAAAACTAAGTATTTATGCCTATTTAGTTCAATTTCCGGGAAATTGATGTAATACTTAATTTTTTTTTAAAATACACAGAGTAATTAATACTGAAAAATAGGAAACTATAAAAATCAAGTTTTGAAACGGGTTGTCGT
Organism: Microvelia longipes; assembly: GCA_018340805.1. Taxonomy (NCBI): domain Eukaryota; kingdom Metazoa; phylum Arthropoda; class Insecta; order Hemiptera; family Veliidae; genus Microvelia; species Microvelia longipes. The sequence continues at coordinate 62,089,904 of JACMZG010001908.1, read as the reverse complement.
AAATGCATCATCTCATGGACAGTTCCGGTAAAAATCATTATTTCGGACCTTACTCATCATCTCACGCCAGTTTATGCATCTTGTCAGACCAATACTCATTAAATACGTTTATTTTTTAAAACTAAGTATTTATGCCTATTTAGTTCAATTTCCGGCGATAATTGATGTATACTTATATTTTTTAAAATACACTGAGTAATTAATACTGAAAAAATAGGAAACTATAAAATCAAGTTTTGAAACGGTTGTTGTAAATGCATCATCTCATGGACAGTTCGGTAAAATTCATCATTTCGGACCTTACTCATCATCTCACGCCAGTTAATGCATCTTGTCAGACCAATACTCATAAAAATACGTTATTTTTAAAACTAAGTATTTATGCTATTTAGTTCAATTTCCGGCGATAATTGATGTAATACTTATATTTTTTTAAAATACACAGAGTAATTAATACTGAAAAAATAGGAAACTATAAAAATCAAGTTTTGAAACGGGTTGTTGTAAATGCATCATCTCATGGACAGTTCCGGTAAAAATTCATCATTTCGGACCTTACTCATCATCTCACGCCAGTTTATGCATCTTGTCAGACCAATACTCATTAAATACGTTTATTTTTAAACTAAGTATTATGCTATTTAGTTCAATTTCGGTGATAATTGATGTAAACTATATTTTTTTAAAATACACAGGTAATTAATACTGAAAAAATAAAAAAAACTATTAAAATCAAGTTTTGAAACTAGTTGTTGTAAATGCATCATCTTATGGACAGTTCCGGTAAAAATTATCATTTCGGACCTACTCATCATCTCACGCCAGTTTATGCATCTTGTCAGACCAATACTCATTAAATACGTTTATTTTTTAAAACTAAGTATTTATGCCTATTTAGTTCCATTTTCGGTGATAATTGATGTAATTCTCATATTTTTTTAAAATACACAGAGTAGTAATACTGAAAAATAGAAAAAAACTATTAAAATCAAGTTTTGAAACTAGTTGTTGTAAATGCATCATCTCATGGACAGTTCCGGTAAAAATATATCATTTCGGACCTTACTCATCATCTCACGCCAGTTTATGCATCTTGTCAGACCAATACTCATTAAATACGTTTTTTTTTTAAAACTAAGTATTTATGCCTATTTAGTTCAATTTTCGGCGATAATTGATGTAATACTTATATTTTTTTAAAATACACAGAGTAATTAATACTGAAAAAAAAAACTATAAAAATCAAGTTTTGAAACGGGTTGTTGTAAATGCATCATCTCATGGACAGTTCCGGTAAAAATACATCATTTCGGACCTTACTCATCATCTCACGCCAGTTTATGCATCTTGTCAGACCAATACTCATAAATACGTTTATTTTTTAAAACTAAGTATTTATGCCTATTTAGTTCAATTTCCGGCGATAATTGATGTAATACTTATATTTTTTTTAAAATACAGAGTAAGTAATACTGAAAAAATAGGAAACTATAAAAATCAAGTTTTGAAACGGGTTGTTGTAAATGCATCATCATGGACAGTTCGGTAAAAATTATCATTTCGGACCTTACTCATCATCTCACGCCAGTTTATGCATCTTGTCAGACCAATACTCATTAAATACGTTTATTTTAAAACTAGTATTTATGCCTATTTAGTTCCATTTTCGGTGATAATTGATGTAATTTAATTTTTTAAATACACAGAGTAAGTAATACTGAAAAAAATAGAAAAAAACTATTAAAATCAAGTTTTGAAACTAGTTGTTGTAAATGCATCATCTTATGGACAGTTTCGGTAAAAATACATCATTTCGGACCTTACTCATCATCTCACGCCAGTTTATGCATCTTGTCAGACCAATACTCATTAAATACGTTTTTTTTTAGAACTAAGTATTTATGCCTATTTAGTTCAATTTTCGGCGATAATTGATGTAATACTTATATTTTTTTAAAATACACAGAGTAATTAATACTGAAAAAATAGGAAACTATAAAAATCAAGTTTTGAAACGGGTTGTCGTAAATGCATCATCTCATGGACAGTTCCGGTAAAAATTCATTATTTCGGACCTTACTCATCTTCTCACGCCAGTTTATGCATCTTGTCAGACCAATACTCATAAAATACGTTTATTTTTTAAAACTAAGTATTTATGCCTATTTAGTTCAATTTCCGGCGATAATTGATGTAATACTTATATTTTTTTAAAAAACACTGAGTAATTAATACTGAAAAAATAGGAAACTATAAAAATCAAGTTTTGAAACGGGTTGTTGTAAATGCATCATCTCATGGACAGTTCCGGTAAAAATTCATCATTTCGGACCTTACTCATATCTCACGCCAGTTTATGCATCTTGTCAGACCAATACTCTTAAATACGTTTATTTTTAAAACTAAGTATTTATGCCTATTAGTTTTCAATTTTCTGTGATAATTGATGTAATTCTCATATTTTTTTAAAATACACAGAGTAGTAATACTGAAAAAATAGGAAACTATAAAAATCAAGTTTTGAAACTAGTTGTTGTAAATGCATCATCTCATGGACAGTTCCGGTAAAAATTCATCATTTCGGACCTTACTCATCATCTCACGCCAGTTTATGCATCTTGTCAGACCAATACTCATTAAATACGTTTTTTTTTTAAACTAAGTATTTATGCTATTTAGTTCAATTTTCGGTGATAATTGATGTAATACTTATATTTTTTTTAAAATACACAGAGTAATAATACTGAAAAATAGGAAACTATAAAAATCAAGTTTTGAAACGGTTGTGTAAATGCATCATCTCATGGACAGTTCCGGTAAAATTCATTATTTCGGACCTTACTCATCTTCTCACGCCAGTTATGCATCTTGTCAGACCAATACTAATAAATACGTTTATTTTTTAAAACTAAGTATTTATGCCTATTTAGTTCAATTTCCGGTGATAATTGATGTAATACTTATATTTTTTTAAAAATACACTGAGTAATTAATACTGAAAAATAGGAACTATAAAAATCAAGTTTTGAAACGGTTGTTGTAAATGCATCATCTCATGGACAGTTCCGGTAAAAATTCATCATTTCGGACCTTACTCATTCATCTCACGCCAGTTTAGGCATCTTGTCAGACCAATACTCATAAATACGTTTATTTTTTAAATTAAGTATTTATGCCTATTTAGTTCAATTTCGGATAATTGATGTAATACTTATATTTTTTTTAAAATACACTGAGTAATTAATACTGAAAAATAGGAAACCTATAAAAATCAAGTTTTGAAACGGGTTGTTGTAAATGCATCATCTCATGGACAGTTCCGGTAAAAATTCATCATTTCGGACCTTACTCATCATCTCACGCCAGTTTATGCATCTTGTCAGACCAATACTCATTAAATACGTTTATTTTTTAAAACTAAGTATTTATGCATATTTAGTTCCATTTACGGTGATAATTGATGTAAATTATATTTTTTTAAAATACACGAGTTAATACTGAAAAATAGAAAAAACTATTAAAATCAAGTTTTGAAACTGTTGTTGTAATGCATCATCTTATTGCAGTTCGGTAAAAATTATCATTTCGGACCTTACTCATCATCTCACGCAGTTTAGCATCTTGTCAGACCAATACTCATTAAATACGTTTTTTTTTAACTAAGTATTTTTGCATATTAGTTCCATTTACGGTGTAATTGATGTAATTCTCATATTTTTTTTAAAATACACAGAGTGAGTAATACTGAAAAAATAGAAAAAAACTATTAAAATCAAGTTTTGAAACAAGTTGTTGTAAATGCATCATCTTATGACAGTTCCGGTAAAAATACATCATTTCGGACCTTACTCATCATCTACGCCACTTTATGCATTCGTGAGACTAATACTGTATGGATACGTTTTTTTTAAAAAAAACTAAGTATTAATTGCTATTTAATTAAATATCTGGTTATAACTATTATATTCTTATGTCATTTATAATTCACAATTAGGGATCACATTAAAAAATAGAGAACTATATGTTCTAACAAAAATGTCAAACTTAAATGTTGTTAGACTCTTACTAATTATTTTTTTTAATACAAATGTAGTTCTTTAGGGAAAATAATCGAAGCCTTGTCTTATTTTATGATTTACAGAGTATGTAGTATGTTAAAATTAACAAACTCTTATGGTTAATTTTGTAGTAAGATGCAATTATCTTTTGCATCTCAGCCTGATTTTTTACCCATTTACATACCCTGACAACATGATAAAACCCATTTTGAAGCTCATAAAAGTGCTTTGTAGTTTTGGGTAATGTGTTATCCATGTCATCATTTCGAGCCAAAACTCATCATTTGGAGCCAGATGAGGTTTTCGTCCGGTCCGATGATGCATCCGTAACAACCAACTATTGAACGAAATATATACTCATCATTCGGACCACTGAGATGGTCCCACATGATGCATATTTACTCTATATATATATATATATATATATATATATATATATATATATATATATATATATATATATATATATATATATATATAATATATATATATATTATTATATATATATATATATATATATATATATATATATATTATATATATATATATATATATATATATATATATATATATATATATATATATATATATATATATATATATTATTATATATATATATATTATATATATTTTTTTTAATTTTACTTTTCCTCATTTATACTGTAGGTATATAGGAAGAATATTGTGCTTGCAAAAAAAATCTGAAACCGAGATGAAACTGGAATAATCGTTTTAGGTGTTTTAAAGGCCTCCTATGAGGTTTTCGCAAAGTTGTCTGTCTGTATGTGTGTGTGTGGAATTTGGAGAACTGTATATTCTGAGGACGAGCAAAGCGAGTCCGAAGCAGGGAGGATGAAGGAAGCAAATCCGATGTGATGAGGAAAAGTTTCGAGGTGCCCTGTACACGACTTTTTACTTTCAAGAGACCTCATTAGTGCTATTGAAAGAACCAATGAAAATTGATTTAAAATATTTCATAGAAGAGAGTTATATAGGTTTAAGCATAATTCTGGTTTTCAGCTGTCTCACTCCTTTTAGCGAGTTTCCTTTGAAAATTTTGCTAATAAGATAGCTCGGGTGGCGGGAAGGTGAACGCTATTAAAAACCAGTTTGTTGTGAGTCATTAACCAGGTTTGCTGTAAAATTTCTTGCCGGAAAAAAGTTGTTACTTATGTTGCTGTGGCGTTGAATCGAATGAAACCGATACGGAGTCGATGCGACAGCTCTAAGTGACTAAAAAGTCGTAAAACGTGTTAAAAAACTAGAAAAATAAACGGTCGGTAAACAATAAGTTTTAAGTAGGGTGTCGTTTTCCATGATTTTGGGTCGCTGAATGGAATAAAGCCTGTCAATGCCAGAGTTCTATTGTTCGAATCTTAGTACTGGTGCTATTTTTTTATCTTCTTATTTACAGTATATAAGTTTATAGTATTTAAGCCGGGAAAATTTCCTTTGAAATTTGTGCTTAAGAGTCCAATCCTTGCTTAAGTTTTCAGTATATGCTTCATAACATAGACTAATAGGATCACAACATGTTATTCAGTTTTTTTACTTATCAATAAAAATGCGCTAAAAAATTAGCATAAACTGAGCTTCAAATAAGTTCGAATAATGCTGTGTCATGCATTGTATAATCTATGGGATAAATATGCCCATTTTCCTTTAAAAAATCGTAAAAATTAAATAAAAAGTTGTGACGCTACTGGTTAAGTTTATAAAGCATATTCTAAACACTTAGCAAGAATTGGATGCACAATAAACAATAATGAATAAACATAAACAAATGAAAACACGAATGAATAAATAAAACAATGAAAACACAGAATGAATAAACATAAACACAATGAAAACACAAGAATGAATAAACATAACAATGAAAACACAAGAATGAATAAACATAAACACAATGAAAACACAAGAATGAATAAACATAAACACAATGAAAACACAAGAATGAATTCCTTTCAATAAAAATACGCCCTGCTTCCGAACCTCCGCCCCAGAAATGTTTTTCTTTATTTATAGCAAAATTATTTAGAAAAATTAAGTTGTTATAAAAATCCTTATTAAGTTGTAATAAAAATCTTAAACCAGGATTACTTATCCGTTTCAGGTTTATTTAAGATCATCAGATTGAATGTTTAGTCTATATATGTGTGTGTGTGCGAGTCTCTTATCATCTGTTATCACTACTGTAAAGCGGCATCGAGACTGTTCAGTACCTAGATGGATTACCGTTTGTTTGTATTATATTGACAATATATGTGGTATAATGCTGGAAAAGCTGATTTCTTGTTAGATCGAAAAATATTTGTGTATTTCGTAAACAAACAAAATTATTTGCAGAGGAACCGTTTTTTCTTTCAATCCTTTACGATGGCCTCCATTTAAGCTTAATCTAGCTTAAAGCATGGCAAATGTTCTGACGTTAAATATGTTATAATAAATCAACAAAGGAGAAAATTGACAATAGAGGAAATATCATAAATGATAAATTAATTGTGAAATCACTGAAAGGGAAAATTTTTGTACAATACAAGGAGCAAGGGAGGTATTGATAGTTAGGAGATGTTGGCGTATACATGTGTAGGTGGTAAGAGAGAGGGGAGGGGGATTGTGAGGCTTCTACGGAGAATAATCAAATTTACTCATGTATTACCTCCTATAATTATTCTATTTTAAGCTAATAACATCTTGTCCCCAACAAAACATTTTGGCGCGGTGGTTCGCACGCTGGGTGAATTTCCTGTGGAATGCTTTTCCTTTCCGTACTTAACAATCCATTTCTTGCTTAAGGTTCCGGTTTTTGCTTTGAGCAGTTCCTCAATTATCAATCACTACTCGAAACTATTTTGTTCTGTACTTTTCAAAGGAAATGCGCATAATTATCTTGAGGGTTATGCAAAACTATGCATCTAAAATTAGCAGTGCACACCGTTATTTGCACTAGTTTAAAAAGCTCAGTTAGTGTTTATCTTTAAAGGCTATAGCGTATATCATTTGAAAAGTACAGATGAAATAATCACTAAATTCACCTATATTATTAATTCAAAAGAAATAAAAGAAATTGAGTTTTGTGATTTGTATTAGCCTTATACATGTCAATACTTGAGCCACAGTTCATTTAGGATTTTGTAACCCTAAAGTGTCACCATATGATTAGGTCCCAATCACAATTTCCAATAATTATAGATAATTCAAGTATACTAAACCCGTTCAAATTGAACTGAATAAAGCTAGTTTTAAAACTTCAAAGAGTTTTAACCTGATGATAAAAAAATGCAAATTGTTTTAATTCTGTAATAGTATCTAGCTAAGTTCCTTAATAAGATTGTGGAATGATAAAATCCTTTAGGATCATATCTCTTCTTTTATGAATCAAAAGCTAAAGGAGATTAAATGAAAAGAGAAGGGCCTAAATTGTAAAATCGATTTTTATTTCTTTCCACATACTGTTTTTCTCTTATATAAGAAAACACAAATGACAAGAGTTATTGGAAAGTAAAAAAGTTCGAAAGTTTTATTTTAGTTATTAACTCGGACAGGTTTGAAAAAAATAAAAAAAAGAACACATTTTTTATTACTTTCTTCACTGAGAGACTGTAACAGAACAATATTATCTTTTAGCTTTTCTGTTCTGTCTTATGGATTTTGCTTCCTCCCTTACCCCCACATGCTTCATAGAGGGGGCAAAGTTTGAAGAAGACTGATGAAAGAGGAGGTATCTATTTCATAGCTTACCATCTGGGAACAGCGTTACAGAACATGATCGATCCGTTTGTGTTTAGCCCCTCACTCGGGGGCAAAGAAGCTCAGGAAGAGTTTACTGGGGGGTCTGTGTCAACATATCTACGCTTTTAGGAGAGAGGGATACTTTATTTTATTCCCATCCTTTCCTGTTTAAATGTTAAATGTTCAATTTTAAATTCTATTATACTGTAGATTAATTATAGATATGTAATTTGCAGTTTCCACTACTTATAATAATACATACATACAACCAAAAATAATAAATATAATAATTTATTGCATTGGATTCGCATTACGAGTATAAAACTGTATGAAACAAATTAAGAATTAAATTTTTCTTTTATCTCCTAACAGAAGGGGAGCATTGCATTAGCAAAAAAATGTTACGCCCACTTTTTTATCGAATGTCCAGATCCTAAAAATCATTATTTTTTAAAATAATTTATCAATTATTCGCTCGAAATAATTTGGAACACATAATCTGATCTTACATGAAACCATTGGCGTAGCCAGGGGGGCCCTCAATCAAATATATATATTATATATATATATATATATATATATATATATATATATATATATATATATATATATATATATATATATAAATGATGCCCCTCCTAAAGGCAACCCTGGCCCATGCATGAAACTTCATTGTTCATTATTATTTATATAATATTATTTATGCATGAAACTTCATCATTATTATTTATATGATTTCAAATCGTTGTCTTATCAGAGCCAAATGTACTCAGAAATGGAGAATTAGCATTTAATATCGAAATGGATGCTGTAATTTCAACATGCAACTAGTATTATTCGATTTAGCAAAACGGAAACGGCTTCTTACAAAGCAATTTTGCAATAGTAATTCGTATTAGTTGAAATCGTATTTATAAACGTCTCATCAAGTGTCTCTATTAAAATTTTCTTATACATTTTTCAAAACATAATATTTTCCATTTTGTCTCAGTTTATTTATAGCGCGGGGGATTTTCTTTGATAAATTTAAAATATAAGTTAAATAACATGAGATTGTAAGTGAGGGCGCTTAGTTTCGAACTTGTCAGCTTATAGTTTGTTTATCTTCCAGTATTATCTATGTAATCATTTAATGTTACTTCAATAAATGGTTACTCTCGTATATAATGTAATATATTTAAATAGTATGAAATGACGACTTACTGAGCTTTGAGCTTAAACTTTAAATTGTATTTGTTACTAATTTTCAAAGACAAACTTCAATAAATGGTTACTCTCGTATATAATGTAATATATTTAAATAGTATGAAATGACGACTTACTGAGCTTTGAGCTTAAACTTTAAATTGTATTTGTTACTAATTTTCAAAGACAACATACACTATTTTTTTTTTCCTCATTTATACCGTAGGTATATAGGAAAATTATTGTGTTTTCAAAAAAATTCGTAACCGGGATACCTCCGAAATTATCAGTTTCAGAAGTTTTAAAAGCTTCCTGAGTGGTATTCACAAAGTTGTGTGTGTTCGTTATCATTGTAGCTCATTCATGCTAGTGATTTGAATGTTTGTACAAAAATCAGTCTACCGCTGTAGTTGTGCTTTTCAAAAAATATTTTTAAGACGACACTATTAATAACTCTACAAAATTTTCGAAAAATAATAAATCGCGAAAACATGATGTGCCTAACTCTTGTGCTAAGTTTCATCTCATTATCAGCATTAGTTCAATTTTTATCGTATGACTTGAGTACGTTTTTTAAAAAATCTAAGAAATCGGAAAACATCCAATTGAGTGGAAATTTGGTACAAGTATAAATCTTTACGTAATAATTAAGTACATAAAGTTTTGTTTCAATACGACAAGTATATCCATGATTTTTGTTGGATCTTAAAGTTAAGGAGCATTGAGCGTGGTCAGTGCTGTATGGGTGTTTGCTGAGAGTTAAACGGATGCATTTACTATCAGAGGATGAGCAAAGCGAGTCCGAGGACATGCTGCAGTATAAATGTGGCGTATTGTGTATTATACTGAGGACGAGCAAAGCGAGTCCGAATTAGGGAGGACGAGCGTAGCGAACCCGATGTGATGAGGAAAAGTTCCGAGGTACCCCGTATCAGATTTTTATTTTTAGATCGAGTAATAATTGGAAGTACATATTACAAAGGAACAGAAATTCGCATGCATGACTCGTAGTTTTCTCTTTTCACGTATAGCAGAGACACAAATTCATTAGTAGAAATTTAAAAAATGATAAAACTCTAAAAAAAAACGTGTTGGTCGTGTTATGCAAAAATAGAAAAGATTTAGCAAGCCTATATTTTAGTCAAAAGTAGTAAAAACCCGATTCCACTTGTTGTAAAAACTGTTTTTACAAAACTCCACTAATTTGTTTCGAGTTGTAAAAACTCGGAAAAAGTTTTTACGATTTCCTCATTTTCCAGAGTGGATTAGTCAAAGAGAAACCAAATGGCTTTCCGGTGCTATAAATTTATAGGGAGTAATTTTTACGACGTCCCCTTCCCACCGTGAATGTTTGTGTTTTGGGAAAGTTAAAATATTTTCGAAGAATATAAAAGTCAAAACATCAAAAGATAGTTTTGATGTAGGAGTTTGTATGAAGTTTTTAATGATTCAGATTTTCATTGTGCAGTATCCAGCAATATTAGGGTCACTGAAACTTTAAAAAATATTTAAGAGATACCAATGATTTTATAAGAATTTCCACTTTTCCTAATTTTTACCGTAGGGTTTTCCTATTAACCGGGATTTCACTTGAATTATTTGTTTCAGGGGTTTTTAGTCCTCCTGTGGGGTTTTCACAAATTTATGTCTGTATATGTGTGTGTGTCTGTTATCAATGTAGTAGTAGTAATATGAGGGGGAGAGTGATAGTGGCAAGTAGGCCACGTTGTTGGGCCCTTTTTGCCAGCTCCCTAAGATAGTTTTCTACTTCTTTTAATTTCAAGTGTAGGTATATTTCATCTAATCTAGACAGAAGAGCCGTGGATTTCTATGGTTCCTCTCATGCTTCTTTCAAGCAATCATACATATTTCACTGAATCATATAGTCTAGTAAAAACTAGAAACAACACGTGCCCTCGCTGTTAAACCAAACCTCCATACACTTTAAACTACAAGGCAGACACACTATAATATTATAATGAATACTATGAGGGTCCTAAATTTTGCCTGTACCCAGTTTCATTTAGGGTAAGGGATCTTTAACGAGTGCCTGACAACGCACAGACTCGAGACCACCGGCTTTACGTTCCTTCTAAAGGACGTGGTACGCAGAATTTTTATCCCTCTCATAAAAATTCCAAAGGCTGTTCAGAAACAATTTGGTACAAGTTAATCCCATTATGTTATAAATAAGTATACAAAGTTTCGTCATAGTACAGAAAATATATTTACGGGTTTTGTTGTATCATAAAAGTAATGTTAGGATATTAAGATTTTGGGTTTTCAGTAATTTTCCATTATTTGCTAAATGCAAATAATGTTCAATGCAACTGTACTCTATATCTTAGTAATGATACAATTATCCAACAAGATAAGTTATAAAAACCCTGACCCTCTAGGCACTCAGTCATTCAGTGACGGGGCCCTGCTGGTGGTTCAGAGGTTTAGACTCAGGAACTCATAATCTGTAAGTACCCCCCCTTTATCATATCCTTCCAAATAAGCCAAATTCAATATAATAAAATAATACTAGCAATAGTATTGATACAATATAATAAATCAATAATTTTAATATTAACATAAACTAATTTAATTATATCAATCTCTCTAAAAATAAATAAATAATTAAATGTTTCTAAATTTATTTTAAAACCCCACCCTAACAATGGTGGAGGCACCCAAATTCCCGTTGCTTTTAGTAAAATTTTACAATAGTTATTATTTTAAAAATTAACTAAAATGGAAAACAATAGTGGAGGTCAGTGTAGCTTGCAGACCTCTAAGCGTTTCTAGTTTTCCAGAACCACCAGCAGGCCGGAAACCTGTAGCATGCCGAAAAAGGCCACAGTAGGCCGAGAAAGGCTATAGTAGGCCGAAGAAGGCTACAATAGACCACAGGAGGCCCAGAATTAGTCACTATATGCCACAATAGGCCAAAATATAAGTAATAATAGGCCAAGATAGGCCAAACTAAAATAATTTTCATAATTAATTTTGATATAAAAATATAATAATAATAGTTATTTTTTTTTAATAATAAAATAAAAATATAATGATGCAATTTATAATATATAAAATAGAAATAAGAAATAACTTTACCCGTATATTAAGTTAAATTAATGTAACTTGTATGCATAAATATTTGGCTTTTCCTATAACTACCTCAATTTCCTTCTGCAGCTTGAGTTTCCTTCCTAAGAACCAGCCAGTAGAAGGTCTTTTTACTGACGTTGTGCGTATTTAAAAGAGTGATTAATTAAGTATTCAGTAAATTATTTAAAAGTAAAGTGAAATTAGTTAAGTATAAAGTTAATTTATTTTTAACGGGTTAAATTTTTTAAAAAACCTTGAAATTAAAATTAGAAAAAAATAAAAATAAAAATAAAGAAGGATCGCCCTGTATCCAGCAGCGTACTGTTGATTCAACATAAATGATTCACCATTATTCTCATGCAATAATCCTAGGAGAGAATATTGTGACTCGTCTCGGTTTTATCATCAAAATCGTATCAAGATTGTATTTATTACGAGGAGCTAGAGCTAAAGGATTTGCCCAACTTGCAAGTCTGCCGAATACTCACACCAGTATTTCTTAAACTATGTTCTGGAGAGAAGAAAGTAGTCCAGCATACTATCGTGCCACACTTCCTTTAAAGTATCCAGCAGCAACAAAAATAAACTTCGCCACCCAGTATCATCATTTTCTTCACTGCCTGTGCCCCTTAGATATCAATCAGAGAAGAACCCGAAGGAAAGTATTTATATTTTTCAAGTATTTATTTATTATACCAAGTAATTTAATTGTTTAAATTTATAACTCATTAGTAATTTAGATTATATTTCTTTAATTAATAAGTTTAAATAAATAGTTTATTAATTAATAAATCAAATAAAAATTAACTAAATTTAATAATTACAATTAAAATAATGTTAAAATAACAAATGACATCATGTATAAGTAAAATAATGAAAAACATCTAAAAACATTTTCATTAATATAACTCATATATCTTTTTCAAAAAATCCATGAGATATGAACCCAAAATGAGTCATTTATCTCATCCTTTCACAAAATAAATTTTATCTGTGTTCAAATAACTTTTAATAGATAATTATGGAAGTTGTTTCTCTTGTATAATTCACGATACAATTTGTATACAATTTACTTCCTCAAAAATTTACTGAAAATTCTTCATTTTTTACAAAGTATAAAAGAATGGCAAGAGTTTTCATATTTTTTTTTATTAATCAGAAATACCGTTTTAAGATATCTTTTATAATATATAATAATTAGTGTACTTAATTGTAAAAAATAATTGTAATAATTAATTATTAATAATTAATTGTAAAATACAACTAAAAGTTTGAAGAAAACTAAAATTATAATGAAAGAATACATTAATTACTTAAACTAAAGTAATATTGAAGAGTAATTATTTTATGTGATAAGGTGATGCATGCTATTCTAATGTTGGTTCAATTTTCTTCACTAGATAACTATTTCTTTAATTTAGAAAAAATAATTCAGATAAAAATTGGAAACCAATAAAATTGATATTTTTGTTCTTTTTAATAATTTCTAATGTTTTTTTTTTTAACATTTCTTTTCAGAAATTTCTTGTTTTTTAAACAAAATTATATCTTTTTAAACCCAATTATCATCATTATAATATGATTTATTGATATTATTATAATTATTATATTATAGATATTTTACCAGAAATTTTTAAAATAAATTTACTGCCCTTTGAATAAATAAATGAACTATGGAGATATGTCTTTGAAATTTGAATTGGTCTATGTCCCCTGGTCAGTGTAGTCCTGTGTAAATAATTCCAATATTTGTCCTGCTAAATTAGTATTAAGTTTTTCAATAAGGTCAAAATGACTAATAAATCCCCTGACCAGTGTATTGTCCTGTGTAAATAAATCCTCTTTGTCCTGACAGTTTTTTTTGTTATACTTATGATTTCTTAAAAGAGACCAAAATGTTTTATTATGATTACTATAAGGAATTCCTACAATATTTGTTATGTGATTATACGCGCGTCTTACAAATCTTTAACTAAGAGCCAAGTCAACTTATTATTATTATTTATTATTATTACTTTGTGACTTAGTTTATTAATTAAAAAAATGGGCATAAATAAAATTAGTTGATAAAAATCTATACGTTTCTTTGGTATAGTTCTTAATACTTTCTGTGTTACTGAAATTGGTTTTAAATTTCATATTATACATTTTTTTGCAGTATGGATTATTTTTTTTCTATTTCTTCTTCTTATTCTTTCCTTTCGTTCTTTTATATTTTTATTTTAGCCATTTTTCTTAGAAAATTGCTTTTATTTAAATTAGAGATTTTATATTGGTCAAGTTTACCATGAAGTCTATCAATTTTATTTTTTTTTATTGGTTTTCAAACAATTCATTATACGGTTAACTAGTTGTTAAAATAATTAGTGTTTTTAAAAAAATAAATATTTAAGAAAATATAAAATTAATCTTATGATTAAATAATCTTATGATTAATTAATCTTATGATTATCTTTTAGAAACTTCCCCACATTAAAAATTGTAAAACAAATTAATCATTTACAAAAAAACTAATTGTATTCTTTCGTGTATAAATAAATAAATTATAAATAATAACAATAAATTAACAAAAATATGAGTGTAAGAGGTAAATATGAACTTAACTTAGTTTTAATTAATCTAAATAAATAGATTAAACAAATAAATAAATATGATTAAAATTTATTGTATTAACTATTGTAAATTAATTAGGATATTTGGAAGAAGTTAGTTTTCTCTGTGTAAAAAAATTGGTAACTTAAATATTTTTTTTTTCTCTTTTTTTTTCCTGACTAAGTGGAGAATGTTAGGATATTAAGATTTTGGGTTTTCAGTAATTTTCCATTATTGCTAATGCAAATAATGTTCAATGCAACTGTACTCTATATCTTAGTAATGATACAATTATCCAACAAGATAAGTTATAAAAACCCTGACCCTCTAGGCACTCAGTCATTCAGTGACGGGGCCTGCTGGTGGTTCAGAGGTTTAGACTCAGGAACTCATAATCTGTAAGTACCCCCCCTTTATCATATCCTTCCAAATAAGCCAAATTCAATATAATAAAATAATACTAGCAATGTATTGATACAATAAATAAATCAATAATTTTAATATAACAAAACTAATTTAATTATATCAATCTCTCTAAAAATAAATAAATAATTAAATGTTTCTAAATTTATTTTAAAACCCCACCCTAACAGTAAAGTAGCATCGATTGGGGTCATTTATCGAGAAAGGGTGACTGTTAAAAATAACACGATTGGAGTCATCTATTGAGAGTGGGTACTACGGGGAATAACACGAGGGTCAGCTATTGAGAATGGGTGACTACGAGGAAACACGATTGGGTCATCTATTGAGAGTGGGTGACTACGGGAAACACGATTGGGGTCAGCTATTGAGAATGGGTGACTACGAGGAATAACACGATTGGGTCATCGAGAGTGGGTGACTACGGGGAATATTGGGGTCATCTATTGAGAGTGGGTGACTTACGGGGAATAACCCTATTGGGTCATCTATGAATGACTAGGGGGGTCATCTATTGAGAGTGGGTGACTACGGGAATAACACAATTGGGGTCATCTATTGAGAGTGGGTGACTACGGGGAATAACACGATTGGGGTCATCTATTGAGAGTGGGTGACTACGGGGAATAACCCTATTGGGGTCATCTATTGAGAGTGGGTGACTACGAGGAATAACACGATTGGGGTCATCTATTGAGGTGGGTGACTACGGGGAATAACACGATTGGGGTCATCTATTGAGAGTGGGTGACTACGGGGAATAACCCTATTGGGGTCATCTATTAAGAGTGGGTGACTACGGGGAATAACCCGATTGGGGTCATCTATTAAGGTGGTGATACCAATAATAATCTATTGAGAGTGGGTGACTACGGGGAATAACACGATTGGGGTCATCTATTGAGAGGGTGACTACGGGAATCTATCTATGAGAGTGGGTGACTACGGGAATAACCGATTGGGGTTCTCTATTAGAGTGGGTGGGATACGATTGGGGTCATCTATTGAGAGTGGGTGACTACGGGGGGGTCATCTATTAAGGTGACTACGGGGAATAACCCGATTGGGGTCATCTATTGAGAGTGGGTACTACGGGGATAACCCATTGGTCATCTATTAAGGTGGGTGACTACGGGGAATAACACGATTGGAATCATCTATTGAGAATGGGTGACTACGGGGAATAACCCAATTGAGGTCATCTATTGAGAGTGGGTGACTACGGGGAATAACCCGATTGAGGTCATCTATTGAGAGTGGGTGACTACGGGGAATAACACAATAATAATCTATTGAGAGTGGGTGACTACGGGGAATAACACAATAATAATCTATTGAGAGTGGGTGACTGACTATCTATTGAGATGGTGACTACGGAAATAAAGGGAATTTTTACTGTCTGAGAACGACCGATGACGTCTTTCAATATAATTAGGATAATTTTTATATCCTGAAGACAAGCTAGCGTGTCCGAAGTAGTGAGAAAGGTTGTGGCGATTCCGTTGTGGTGAGAAAGAGTTTCATATACCCTATATCCGTTTGTTTGTAATGTATGATTCTATTTGTTGACTAGGTCATTTTAAAATTACAGCCAATATGGCTGTCCAATTTTTATTAGATTCTGACGTGAGTTTCTGATGCAACGCATTACTAGTTATTATTTGTCATTATATATGGTACTTTCTTGTGTGTTTATCAAATTTTTATTACGTAGGCCGTGTATTCGATTATTATAATAATCATCCTTTTTTGAGGTAGTACGTAATTGAGACTTTATTGGACCGTTTTAGGATGAGAAGCCAATTATTATTGTTATAGAGGTTATTTAGTACTTCTCACCTCCGAGGACAGTAATGAATGTAAAAAAAACTCTAGGACGTAAAATAATTCATATATTGCCGCCATTACTGTTGTAGTGTTCAAAAAAACAATCTGTGTAAAACCCTCATGAGATTTCTTTCTTTAAAAACGTTAATTTTGTTATAGAGAAGAGATTAAATGATTTTGTTTCTGTTTTTGTCGTAGATAATTTTTTTAAGACTATAGTTTTTAAAAGGTGTTCTAACTAATTGACAATTTTTGTGTGTTTATTTGTAAAGCTTTTATATTTTTGAGTAAAAGTGTGAAGCTATGGATGAATTCAATGACGACGATAATATGGAGTTAATTGGACTTTTTTTTTTCAATTAAGTATATTGCGCTGTTTATTTAATGAGTGCTACCTCAAAAAAAATAGTGTATGCCATCCGGCTGAGAATGTCTTTATATCTTAACAATTTTTCCCGACTCGCTTCGCTCGTCGGTAAATCTAATTGCCGTGACATAAGACACACTTCTCAGCCTTATGGCATAAAATAACTATTTCACGCATCTCTAAGACGTCCTAAGTAGGTTTTATTGTGTGGTATGTCTGTCTGTGTCTTGCATAACTCCCGCTGAAATAAAACGTGACGCAAAAATCAGATATCAGGTCAAATAGTGCCCGGAAGATTATATTTTTCTGACCTCAATAGCCTATTTTGCTTCCTATCAAAAATGTTAAAGATTGTAAATTTAAAAAATCA
Organism: Microvelia longipes; assembly: GCA_018340805.1. Classification (NCBI taxonomy): domain Eukaryota; kingdom Metazoa; phylum Arthropoda; class Insecta; order Hemiptera; family Veliidae; genus Microvelia; species Microvelia longipes. Next base: position 62,072,257 of record JACMZG010001908.1, on the reverse strand, counting down.
TATTGAAATTTCACTCAAATTCACATATCCACCTATAAGTGGTCAATCGATCTACAGCATTTTATTATGATATTGGTCGCCAGTTCGAAAATATTTACAAAAGAGTAAACTTCTCGGACTGATAATCAATATAATATAAAATTAAGATTGATGAAAACTTATTACTTTCGAATTTTAAATTTATAGCCCTATCACTTTTAAGCTCGAAGGTATCAAACCCTAGGCTTTATACAACCGTTTTATTCTGAGGTCGAGCGCATCGAGACCGAAGTAATACCGCCTTAAGCATTGGATGCTATTCTAAGAATGAGCGAAGCGAGTCCGAAATTGTGAAATAAAGTTCCGAGGAACATCGTACCCAATTTTTGTACATAATGTGAGATATTATTATGAGAGGGTATAATCTTGCACATAGGCTTGAGTCACCGGTGGTGTAGTGGTCAAGGTACGTGGCCAATACACAGAATGAAGGACTTAAGACTTCCAAGTTTATTTAGTCATGGGTTCAATCCCAGCACGTCCTCTGGGATTTTTATGAGAAGGATAAAAATTCTGCGTACCACGTCCTTCAGAAGGAACGTAAAGCCGGTAGTATCCAGCCTGTGCGTTGTCAGGTACTCGTTAAAGATCCCTTACCCTAAATGAAACAGGGTACAGGCAAAATTTAGGACCCGCAAAGTATTCATTATAATACTATAGTGTGTCTGTCTTGTAGTTTAAAGTGTGTGGAGCTTTGGTTTAACAGCGAGGGCACGTGTTGTTCCTAGTTTTCACAAGACTATAAGAGTCAGTGAACATATGTATGATTGCTTGAAAGAAGCATGAGAGGAACCATAGAAATTCACTGCTCTTCTGTCTAGATTAGATGAAATATACCTACACTTGAAATTAAAAGGAGTAGATCATTATCTTAGGGAGCTGGCAAAAAGAGCCCAACAACGTGCCCACTCAAGTAGTAATATTACTACTACAACCCCACATATTACTACTAGCACATAAGTTTTTGAGTCTTTATTTTAACTATTATTATACAGTTTACAAATAATATGAATGAAAATTAATCTCTCTGTTTAATTTCTTTTGTTTCAGAAGGGCGATCAGGTCGGAGGCGAAGTAGTTCAGTGCGAGGTAGGAAATATTCGGCTCATGTCGGTGCAAGACGAGAATCTATACTGGCTGTGCGAGGGTCTATGGACGCAGCCATTAGGAGACCCTCCCTGGCTGCGTTAGCCGAACGAGGGACATGGGGGAACAAATGGGAATTCCTGTTATCCTGCGTTGGATTATCCGTTGGCATAGGAAATGTTTGGAGATTTCCATATTTGGCTTATCAGAATGGTGGTGGTGAGTACCTTTGTATTACAAATCGTTGTCAGTAAATGTATATGTTCAGAATTCAGTATTATCCCTCTTATATCTGTCTCTTAATCTGCATTCCTTTATCGCTCTCAAAAAAATCCCAGAGGTCCGTGCAGGGATTGAACCCGTGACTAAATAAACTCGGAAGTTTAAAGTCCATTCATTCTGTGTATTGGCCGCGTGCCTTAACCACTACACCACGGGTGACTCCTTGGTAATTTAAGCATAATAGTTCATTTCCCACTAAATGCTAATTGGACAATTATTAACAACATATGAAACATTTATATGAAACTAATTTACCCTCCGTAATAAATATTTTCTTTTGATGTCAAGCCCTGTTAAATTTAGTTTTAAATAAAATTCTTATGTGCGTAAAGATAGAAATAGGGTTACAATTTAAATTCTATATCAAACTGACGTAGTAGCTTTTCGCCGCGAATCTTACTTTTCTTAAATATTATATTTTCTTAATTGCCAATAAAAACTTATTAAATTAATTTTTTTTCTGTGAAATACATTTTTTGTTAACTCGATTAACCCAAAAAGAATACTAGTTTAATCATAATAATAGTTACCTTTCCTCTGAATCCACTTTAAACATGGTGTTAAAAGAGGTAAATACGAGTATAACTCTTTTTTTTATTATCTTATATTCAATTTATAAATCTAAATCACCAAAACTGTACCTAAATTTATGGTTGAATTAAAAGAGGCTTAGCTTGAATTAATTAGCTTAATTAGCTTGAATTATTGTGCCTGGCTATCAGTCATCAGGAGATGTTGGGACCCTCTGTCGCAAATGTGGCAGAGAGAAGGAAAAACTTTAGCACATGTGCTTGGAAAATGCCCACAAAACATGCTTCTGGTGACTAGGCGCCACCACAATGTTAAACATAAGATCGCTGAAGTACTCAAGGAAAAAAAGTATATTTGTTACGACGAGGTGTACTCAATAGATTCGGAAGGTTCTTCCAGATATGCTGACATAGTAGCTTTTCACCCCGACAACAAATCTGCTCTTATAATTGATCCTACTGTCAGATACGACACGTACGACATTGACCAAGCTGACAAAGTACACGAGGAAAAGAGAAGTATCTACGAAAAGAGCATTAGTTATTATAAAGAACACTTTAGAGCTTCTCACGGAGACAGAAACTATGTCGTGTACGGTTTGTGGTTTGGCTCAAGGGGGGCTATACCAGAAAGAACAAAACAATTCTTCGACAAGATCGGTGTAGACCAAGATTTTATCCGCTTACTGTCTGAAAGCATAATTCATGACTCATTAGGCATAATAAATCATCATATTTATTCATAAAATTTAATCATGTAAATTAACTGTACAACAAATAAGTTGAATAACAAGTCTGTTATCTATAGATGTAAAGTTTTGTAAATTTATGTACATAATTTTTAATTTGAACCCTTAGTTGTAATTTGACCAATTGTCTTTTTAGATTGATAAGTACGCTGTGTTGTAAGCAAACCTTATTATAAGGCCAGCCTCACATATTTATATTTTGTAAATAAAGTGTTTATATATATATATATATCGCTATCTAGAAGGGTCTAATAACCTAGGGGTCTAATCCTTAACTAAAGAGGTCTAATGTTCAAAGTATATATTCGTAGGTGTACGGTCTATACTCATGTGAGGAAAGGTTATGTAAGCACGTGTCTGTAATTTGCTCACTCCGTAATATCAGTGCTATTGCTAAGCAAATGATTTCAATAATTTGAAATAAATTATAGTTATTTATGCGCCAAGGGTGTAAAAAATGCTATTATTGCCTTAAGCAGTAACTGTTTATTATTTTAATTTTTTGCGGCAGAATTTAAAAATATGTAATGGGGACACCACCAAAAAACTAAAAACAAAAATCATATAATACCTCGACTGCGCCTCGGGAGTTAATTACATTAGTCCCCTTGGCTTTCGCCATAGAAACCAACTTATTGCTCAGAGAAATAATAGCATTCTGTATTCCCTTGTTGTATAAATAACTATTTTGTGCGTGCAGAGAGTCGATGTCCTTCCGCTTTGTTTCGTGCTAAAGAGATGCAACATGGCACAAAAAGCAGTCATTAGGTTCAGTTGTGCAGTTCTAAAAATCTATTTTTTTACCTACTTTACTCTAAAAAATTTAGAAAGCTTTGAAGTATCCCGCTCCTCAAAGTAAAGATAACACAACCATAATTGATCATTTATAAGGAAAAACAGTTTTTTAAAAAAGTGTATAGTTTCCTTTTTTAAACTATTCAATAAAATAATATCCTTGGTTTTTTCAAAGACAACTTAAAGGAAAATTAAATTCCAGTTAAAATACACAAAATTGCAAAGAAGACGAAAAAACGTTTTCTCATTATTTTAATTGTCTAATATTTAATTTAATAAACGTCGTTCACCATAATTAATTAATTCAATATATTTAAGAATTAACTGTGAGTATTATTAATAAGACTTTGTTTTATTTATTAAAATTATATCAACTCCGTTTATCTGTGAAGGAGTTACTTAAAATTTAATTAAACATTACAGCGGACCCATAATTATTTTTGGCTTCCCTTCCCATCTTCTCTACTGTGATTCCTCCTATTATCTTTAATTAACATTTGTAATTAAAAGTGGTGTCATTTTTTTTAACAATTATAAAAAATAAATACGTGGTAATTTAATTTAAACTGTTCCAATATAAGAATTCAATATTAAAAGTCCAATATTCTTAGCGTAGAAATCCATAATTCAGATTAGAAACAGATTTCAGTTCCACAAATTAATTTGTGGAACTTAAATTGTGTTTAACCTTTACACAATTTAAATTAACTTAAATTATGTAAAGGTTTCATAAGGATAAATATATAAATTGCAATTAAAATAAGTTTACTATATTTTATTTAATTGTACAACAACTAAAATTATGACCAACTTAAAGTGCTCGCTCACATTTGTTCAAGCAGTTTCATCAAAGAAATATAGTAAACATAGTGTTGCCTTACCTTCTTAGTATTTATAGCGGATGTTACTAAACACGCTATCTTTTGAACGGATTATGTTTTTTTATTTAAACGTTGTACAAATCCACCTTAAGTACAAAAATCAACCTTAAGGACACAAACCTAATTGAAATCTAGGTTGCTGTGACGTCATTAACCCGTTTGCTGAAATTTTTTCAAAAAATCGTTAAAATTAAGGGTTGATATATTTCGCCAGTGTTAATGTATTTTTGGTGTCGTTGATGTTTTTTGGGGTGCTGAATTCCATAATACCAGTCCGGAGTCGATTCACAATGCTTTTCCAATGTTTAAAATATACAAAAGGTTCAAATAGTGACACTTCTTTAGATAGTTATTCCCTTATGTCATTTTGGCGGTTGCTAATTGTCAAGGGAATAAATTAGTATATATAGGTCAATAATTTATTGAGTTACACTCCATCTTATACATGAGAAATCATAGTAAATTATTTGGGAGTAATTATTTTTAAGAAGTAACCCGTAGCCATATTTAATACAAATAAAGGCCGAAACGCTAATTTTCTTGGAGAGTGTGAAACTATTAGCACGTTAAGGGTTCCAACAAAAGCCTGTTTATCTTTGTCCGAACCATTGGATTGCTTTTGTTTGCATTGCTCTTTGCTGGTTAGCAATAGTAGCCTTAGGAATATAACCCAAACTCATTGGAACTGTCTAATTTAAATTAACATTTAAACATTTAAAATTAACAAATATGAAATTGGATAGTTACTTGAATTAAGCAATTTAAAATACGGGGTACTCGGGTTAAATTTTACTTACTATTCCTTTGAAAGCTTCACAAAGCAAGGAAAAATATTTAAGTTAAAACAACTCCTTTGTGTGTTAGGAGTAAAGAAAATATTCGGGAAACCAAAACCTTAGAAATTAGGTTGGAAAGAAAAATATTTGAATTCCTAGCGCTCCTTTTTATGCTCTTTTTAAAGAGCACATGGAACCTTAAGTTATTAGAATCCAAAACATTTGAGAAAAGAGGAAACTCTTTAAAAAAAGAGTTTTTTCCTATTTATTTCCTAAGTATGTTCAATTTTACTTAGAATAAATAAGTTTTAAATATTTTCAAACCCAAATATATATGTCTATAGATAATATGATTTTTTAAGTAATATTAGTGTCAATTTTCAACTAAATGTACACTTTATGAAGTTGCACAATTTTTAAGTTACATTTTAAAAGAAATATTCATGAGGAATATATACTTGATTTTGTACATAAAAGTACGTGTACAACGTATTTTTATGTATAAAGAGTATGCATACATATACATAACACTCTATTTAATATTAATCACTTCAACTTGGCATTATAAAATGAACATATGAAACATATTCACACTTCTTGATTTTTTTACTTTACAGTTCGTTGATTCTTATTTAAAACATATTCCCACAAGAGAAAATAATCGCACTGCACCCGAGGATATCCGAGCATTTTTGTCTGTTCCAGAGTTGTTAGAATCGATTAAGGGTCTCTTAGCTTATTGAGTTAACCTTTTAATATTATTCTATTATTACTATTAGTCTTTTATTTGTTCTTAGTTCTATGCAGACTACAAATCGTAAATTCATTGTGTGATGTGTTTAGACTTCAACTCGGGCTTAAAGGGGTCCGTGGAAAGATTTTAAAGTTTCCGCGAGCTAATAATCAAACTATTATAGCAAAATCGGTGAGGAGTAAGTTATAATAAGTTATAAACTTATAAGTACTTAATAAGTTATAAACTTATTAAGTACATAACTTAATAAGTTTATGTACTTTTTGTGAATACTAATTTAGATGATTTAGAAGTTAAATATAATGTATAAATCAAGAAATGTATCAACGCAAAGTTTTCATTTAGGGTTCGAGGGTTCGGAAAGATTTGTCTGTATTCTAAGTTTTTTGTCTGCGGAGATGTGAGAGGACGTCTAAATAGAGTAACTAAAATATAGGTGGTTCCGCCAGTGGCCATGTTATGTCTGATAAATATGGGGGTTCGGTCGGGGTGCGCGTGTATGGTTTGGGTAACCTTATGCTTAGTGAATGGCATCGTAAGTGATGTAACGTGTGAAGTTTGATATGCTTTATGAGAGAAGGATGGTTTAAGTGTGTTAGTGTGTTGTGTATATTTTGTTATGTCCCTTGGATGCAATAAATAATTATGGGGTCTGGTCTTTGTTGCGAGTGTGCTGGCGTATGGTTAGCGCTGATACAAATCTCTGTGTGTTAATTAAGATTCCTATGAACGCTTATAGATATGGGACATGTGTTCTTACTGGTCCTTTTATGAGGTGATCGTCCGCTGTAAGTATGCGTTGGATATTAGACGTTGTTAAAGGTTTCCGTTCCTGTTGTATTTTCCCTTACGCCGTATGATAGGCTGTATATATTGGCGTGTGGGGTTATGTTCGCTCCTGGGTTGTGTGTTTGTCTCTGATACTAATTGATAAGGGTTGGTTTGAATGTTCTCTTTGGTCCTTGCTTTTGTAGTGTTCGTCTTTGATACTTGGGAAAGAGTGTAGTGTTTGAGTAGTTTGCGCTCGCTGTGTGTTGGTAGTGTCTCTTGATACGTGTGAGGATAATGAGTAGTTTTATAGTTTTCGCTTCTGTTTTGTTTGGGTGTTATGGTTGTCTGCTTGTACTGAGGGATGATATATTTGTAGAGTTCCTGTGCTTTGTTGTATGGAAGAAAGATGTTAGTAGTGTGCTCTCTTTTGTGATTCTTGCTTGGATTATCTTTTGTAGACGAAGTGATTTTTAGAGTTCTCTCTTTTTGTGTTGTAGTGTTTCCTCTTGAGCTGACTGTAGAAAGATAGTTTTAGTAGTTCCTCCTGTTTGTATGGTTCGTCTTGATCTGAAAATATGTTTAGAGGTGTTCTCGCTGGTGCCTGTGGTGTGATGTCTCTTGATAACAGAGAAGAGATTTAGTGGTTATGTTCTCGCCTTTTTGTATGGTCTGCGTTGGATACTAGAAACGATGATTGTTAAGTGTCCTCCTTTTGGTGAGAATTGTCGTCGCTTATGACTTGAAAAATTATTGTTTGTTCCATCGCAATCGGCTATCCCTATTCAAGATGGTGGTAGCATCCCTTTTCCTATCCGATTCAATGATTAAAAATTTACAATTTAGCCTAGGTATTTATATTTATTTTATTTTTGGTATAATTTAGTAACAAGAAAGTCTTTATCGGAGATTTTTCATGTTTAAATGCTTTGTCAGTGGATGGTAAGAGACAAATGGAAGTGAGTGAGCTGTTCGGGTGTGGGGAGATGGATAGGTGTGGGAGTTTGTGTGTGCGAGGTCGGATTGCGTGAATGGTAGATATTGTATGGTGTGCGCTGGTCAGTTGTTTAGGCTGTCGGAGGTATCTGTTGCGCTCAAGTTAACCGAGATAGCTCTTTGAGCTTTCTCCTGTCGGCTGCCTGTAGTATTCGGTCTGTCGGGGGCAGGTTCTGAGATAACTTCGTGTGAAGGTGCGTTGCAGGATAGTGATCTTGTTGCATTTCCTGATGGACATGATTGTGGTTGAAAGTGTAGATTATGTTTGTCGTAAGACTGTTGTACTTTTACAGTTTTGGTGGTTTGTATGTATGGTGTAGCACGCCTGAGGTGTAGGTCACGCGACTTATGATAGCTTTAGAGTAGTAAACTTAAGAGAGGTGAGTGAAATTGAGGATGTTCGGTGCCGGGGAAAGTTTGGTGTGTAAGCGTTACCTTAATTTGACTTTGAATTAAAATTTTGCTTATTCACACATACTCGCTTCAGTATGTGTAATAAATTTATTAAAAATAATAACTTTAACTTGGTTGAAGGTCAAGTTTTTAATGACGGCAAAAAAGATGCAAACCGATTGAAGAATGTTAAAAAGAGTTTTAATATGACACCTTCTGACAAATGAGCCCGAGCTTTCCAAGCTCAACTTAACTAACTTGGTTATTGCGTACTTGGGTTTTTGAGAATCTTGTTCTTTGAAGTGGCTGACTAAAAGTCATTAAGAATTTGGTTCTATAGAGAGATCATTGTGTTTAATTTCCGTCGTATTTTATTAATCCGTCGCGTGTGTAAGTAGTTGGAAAAGTTATTTGTGATTGGCTGGAAAACTGTGAAAGTCGCGTGTGGTATGTGACGTCAATGTCCGTTTCAGGGTTTTGTGTAAGATCCGTTCGGCTAGATGTGGTGGTTTTTGTCGTCTGAAGTAGTTGTTCGTGTGTGTGTGTGTTGTATGTTGCTGTTAGTGGTCTGAAGTGGGCGACTCGTCCAAGTATTGTTTGATGGGCTAGGATGTTGGACTTTGTGAGCGAGAACAGTCTGGTAGTGAGGTTGGTAAGTTGTTTTGCTATTCCTCGTGAGAAAACTCGCATTGAGTTGGTTGTAGGTGATTGACGTTCTATGTTGAAGGCTCTGCGGTAATGTATGCGGTCAGCAGAGTGATTTGTTTAATAGGTGTTTCAGTGTGTAGATTATACGGGGAAAGAAAGTTTGTTATTGTGATTGCGATTTAAGTAGTTTTGGGGCTACGTTGCTGAGATGTTTTGCATTAGTATAGGTATGTGCGCAGACGTGTGGCTCAAGTGTCTCCAGTCATGTATGAGAGGGGTTTGTGTTTTTTTCAATTTTTTATCCGCGAAATAGATCTGTGTGATGGTTTTTTATATAAAAAGTTGAAAATGGATTTAGGAAGACAACCATTCTTATAATTGTGTGTTAGAGATGCGTGTTGGACAAATATGTGGTTGACTGTTACGTTGTAAGGTGCAGGAAAGCTTAATTCCTGGATCTACATACTAGATAAAAAGAAATGTGGTGGTTTGTGTTTGTTTTTTAATGGATGCTAATGTTTTCAATCTAGTATGGTTCCTGAATTTTGTTATTATAAAAAGTTTAAGCAGGATGAGCGTTGTCAGTACCTGGATGTTTGTGACAGTTTTGGAATGAAACGGGATGTATTTACTAATTAAGGAAGAGGAAAGCAGTCCAGAGGCGTGTTGCAGTATACAATTTTAACGCTTATATTCTTAGGGCGAGCGTACGCGAATCCGATGTGATAGGATAAGTTCCGAGGTACCTTGTAGCCCAATTTTTTTTCTTTCAACCTCATTTTTAGAGGAAAGTACAATCAAATAAAGTAATCAAATTTATAGGTCGCAGTTGTCATGGGGATGTTCGCGAATGTGTACGCTGCATAGTTGTATAAGATTGCGAACTTGGTGGTTGAATGTCATTGTATCATCTAGTGGATTGTTCAGTGTTGCGGTTGGAAAGGCTGCTGTTGGACGCGTGGCAAGCACTGACTGTCAACTTGCGAGATTGTGATCAGTAGGGTAATGGTTGTTTCTTTTTGTGTTATATAATTTGTTTGATGGACACTATGTGTTTTTGGTTGCAAATAGGCTATGGGTTAGTTCGTGGCGAGAATGTGAGGTGTTAGTAGCATCGAGGCTGATGAGCCGTAGAGGGTCTGAGTTTGTTGTCTAGGAGTTGTCTAAGCGCTCTGCTTCGTTTTTAGCAGTTGATCAGCGGTGGAGTAATGTGCTCATGTTACGAAAGTATCTCGCGACGAGCACACAGGCGCAGGCGATAGTGAGAAGATTTGTAGAAACGTGCCATTGTGAGAAAATGTGTGTCAGTGAAATGGAAGAGTTGTGCATTGTGTAATGTAGAAAGTGTCCGGAGAGATCCTTGTTGGGTTTGCGGGTGAAGTTTTTTTAATAATAAACGCAATACGTTCGCCTGTATAAGCCAGCTGTGTGTGTCTGTGAGTGAAAGTGATTGAGAGTTTTCATTGTGGGTGGTTGTATTTGTGGTGAAAAAGAATTGCAAAATAGTGTGTTAATTTTTGTCTCTTGTGTTGTTAGAAATAAGGCGATGAGGTTCTGGGACGGTAAGTGTCGAGTGCTGAGTACTACTTAGGAGTAGTGGGTGTCAAATTAAAAAATTAGCAGATGTGTTGCGTATGTGAGCTTGGTTGACGGGTGTTCTAGTAGGTTGTTATTGTGTCCCTATAGGTGTGTGGTAGTCCAAGTAAGTCGTTGGTGTTGATTTCGTGAGTTGTTGCTTTAACAGGGTGAACAGGAGAGGTGAGAGTAGCGCTATAGAGTTCCTGATTGACGTGCTTTTGGCTTGGGTGTTGTGAGTTGATCACATCAGGTGGGTGGTGTTGTGGGAAACCTCGAGTAATTTATAATCGAAATTCATTTACCAATAGATTAATCTGAACTTGAATGTTGCTTCAATATAGGAAGTTGTTAATTCTCATAGAAATATATTTTCAAGACTAACTAACTCAGGATTTTGGTTGTAAGTATGTTAGTTTTACTCTCAGTGGAATAGAACCTTTAAATATTTAAGAGACAATCAAAATGAATTTGTTGTTTAAAAATACTTAGTATTACTTACTCACTTTCTTTGTTGAATACTGTGTGAGTTTTTACACTGTGTGTCCACGTTCTATGTATATGGTGTGGTTAAGATCGTAGAGTGGGTCAGAAAGGATTTCAAAGCAGGATAAGCCGCTTAAGTAGTGGTGGTATAATCTCGGGGGGCGCCTCTTATTTCGCAGAATGGATGGTCGCGCGATGTGGGCTCTTCTGTATAGGTGTTTGGTCACGTCTCACGGTTGGGTTCGCACCGAGGTTAGACTCGCGCAATCAGGCTGCTGCGTCGCAAAACAGCCCAACTCGTTGAAATTCACTGTTTCGAAGCAGTTTTGTCATGTTACAAAAAACCACAAACCAAAAACAACCCAAGAGAATATTTGAGAGGCCACTGATGAACCCGCAAAGTAGGCGGGGACAAAGGGACCAAGCCACGAAGCGCCAGAGTATTCTTTTCTCTCTTCTTTCTGTGTATATATATATCTTATTTAGAGTGATATGGTGTTGTGATTTGTGATGGATGTTATAGGTATATATTGGTATGGTGTGTATGTTGATGTATGTTATGTGTGTATGTAATGTGTGGTTATGTATTGTATGGTATGTTTATATTATTGAGTTGTAGTAGTGTATAGTGGTTAGTTATGAGTTGTGATGAGTAGTGGGGTATATTAGTATATTATTTAAGTTAGTGTGGGTATATTATGATATAGTGGTGATTATTATTCTTGTAGGTCGGCTGTGATGATAGGTTATGCTGAAGTGTATGTTGGATTTGGTGTATTATGAGTATCTTGATGTATGTTGTTCTTGCGTGGGTCGCGGATGCTTGTTAGACTGCTAATCGTGTTGAGGTCGTGTTAATTGTCAACCTCTGATATGGTATTCGTACTCTAGCTATAGTGATGTTTAGTTACGCTAGAAAGTCGGGATCAAGAGCTGATATTTTTAGATTCGTATTTTCATGATTGAGTCACTTTAATCGTGTTTGATATTGTGGTATCATAGAGTCCATGCCTGTCTCGCGGTATCGAATGAGAAATGCTGAATTGACTCGTTAGTGCTGGTATAGAAGTGAGAGCTCTGAGGCCGGTGAGATCAATCTTAGCTTGCTTGGCCGCTCGTGGGGGTGGGGCGAACAGTGTGTTGGTGCCGCTTAAGTTGATTGTCGTTAGATGTGTGAGAAATTATTTTGTTACGAGGCTACACGGAATACATAAGATTGAGTGCCTGTTAGTTTAATCGATGATCTGATGGAGTGGGTGGTATGGTCTGAGTTGTATAATGGGCCGTCGCTTATGTTTATGTTGAAGTTGAGAAAGTGTGAATGCCCAGAAGGTGGTGTTATGATTGAGGGTTTTATGTGCGCGCGCTTTGAGAAATTGTAATGTAAGTGTTGGAGTCCTTAAGATGTGTGTAATAAATGAGTTTGAGGAGTGCAAGGAAATGTTGTCGTTGATAAGTTAATAATTGAGCATAGGAGTAGTGGATGATTTGTGATTAGCGTTAGTTGCGTCAGAGTTTAATTAGAAGCGATTTTGAAGGAGACAGTCCTAGAGATACGCCAAGTTGTATAGAGTAGAAGAGGTAGGATGAGAGAAGTTATAATGTATGGAGTAATGACTGTTGGTTGTGTTTTCGATGGAGCGTGTGGTGTTTTGTGGTTTGGCATGTCTGTTTACTCGTTAAGTTGATATTCATATATATGTCTGTCGAGTAGCGGTTTTTGATTATCCATCACTAGCAGGATTGGTGTTGTTTTGGTCAATCTGATAATGATGTGTGTCCGCTAGTCTCTGCACACTCACTCGACGCTCGCGCATGCTCTAGTATTGAGAGTCGCTGGAGGTCTGTATATTGTGGACGGGTCTGTGAACGTGCGTTGCTCAGATATAAGCTAATGGTGTTGCTGGGCGGAGATGGTATATATAGTAATATTCAGGTATACGCGTTGTCTGCTCACGACATTGTATAATTAATAGGGAATATATACACTGACTTTATCTACTGCCAATAGTTTATAGTCGATCTGTTATCCGTTATAGGTGTTAAATTGATCCGACTCACATTGTATAAGATATTACTTTTCCTCATTTATACTAAGTTTAATGAGACTTATATAGAAGATATTGTGTTTGAGATTATGAAGCCAAGTACTTGAAGCCAGAGAATGTTATTCTGGATATCGGATCCGTTCATATATATCTAGGCTAGTATGCGGTCAAGATAAATTCTCCGGGTATGAATAAGAGCATAGGGGGGGCGAAGGAGTTGGGCACAGGGGGGTGAGTGGGTAGTTAATCGTTACGGTGTGGAGAGGGCAAGGTAGGTGTTGTTTTCCTACTGTTTGGTTGGGGGCGCCGTTGTGTTGCCAGCTGGTCCGCCTGTATAGTGGATAGTGTTGGCGCTGAGCGGTCCTGTTTAAGTTTGTTCAATGTGGTATGATGATGCATAGGAGCAAAGCAGATGTTGTTTTGTTATGTAAGTGTTTTCTGATGTGATTTACGTGTTACGGTGATACATGATTAAGTTATTTCGTTAAGTTATACTACATAATCTTTGGTATAAATAAAAGATCATTAATGTGGTATAGCTGAGGCGGGTCGATCACTTTAGTTATAGTGTCGAATAAAAGAGGCATTTAGGTAGTTAGCTGTTACGTCCATGTTTAAGTAGTCAAATTAAAAGATTATTAAGTATATTTCGTTATCTGTAATATAGGAGAGTATTAATGAGAGTATGTGAAGTATGAGGTATTGTAATGCGTTTGGGTTGTCAGTACTCCGTGGCGGCCCAATAGAACATTAGTTAGCATTAGAAATTTGCTATTCATGATGCAATCATATGCGTAGTATATATATACAGACGATAAGTAAAGTTATGAGATTCGAATTCGGATTATTATGTATCTAGATATAGCTATACTAGGATATAAGTGATTATTATAGGTATCTATTGTATCTTATTTTATGTTATAAGTAGAAGGAGTTATGTGGAATGTATAGCTGAGGCTATTTTAATCTTTGGTAGTAGGAATAAAGAAGATTGTATTGATATGAGTCTAACGTGGTAACAGCATCTCATGATACGTCCTTTAGCTTTATTAGTATATCACGTATTATTATGGTGACTAAAGCTAAGGTGTAGATAATGCATCTATCGTTGACATGCTCTCGAGTCATAGTTTTTTAGCGTTGTGTTGTGTGGCATCTTGTAGGGTTTGGAGGCATATATTGTGTGCCGGCAATCCACTGGTCGTTAGTACTTATTGTGAATAGCTGATGTTGAGTGTTGTGATATTAATAGAATTTGGTTTGTTTTGTAGTTATGGGGTAGAGCGTCATGTCCATGCTTGCTGTCTCCCTCTCTTGTAAGGTTAGATATAGAGGTGCTGATATAATGTTTGGCGCGAATTTTTTTCTTAGTTTTACTATGCTTGTAGAGGGTACAGAAAGAAATCTTTCCCAGTCATGTGAAGAATAATGTTTATGTCATGTTATTAGGAGCCGCGTTCCACGATTCCTGGGTGTCTACGTTTATGTATTGCAGAAGAGACCCATGGTGTGTAGAGTGTTATATATTTGAATGGTGCTCAGGAGGTTGAGGTATGCTTCATGATCTGTGTAGTCGCGTTTCGGTGATTGTTCTTGTGTTAGAATTGTGATATGTACATCAGTGTGTGTAAGTATTCTAAAGTTGTTCGCGCTTTTTCTTTGATTTTGATTGTGTTTACGGTGTCGTGGTCGGGTGAGAATTAGCTGCATGTAGGTCTGTAGTTTTTGGATTTTGCGAGAGCTCGGAAGTATTCGAGCTCGCTTGAGGTATAGTTGTAGGACCTCGTGAAGGTGGCATGCTGCTTGACGGGCGCGCCTTGAGCAATAGCGACCGGTACCCGAATTTCTGTATCATTAAGTTAAATAAAAAATGATAACTGATGATTAATGTTCTCAAAGCATCGTTAACATGTAAAACTGATATTCTCAGCCTACTTATTTTTAAGGTACTCTAAGAATTAGTGAAATGAAGGAACACGGGGTATTTCGTAAATTTTCCTTTACAAATATCGACTCGCTTCGCTCGATAACAGAAAATTACAGTGATTTTAAGTCTAAAGCGTTATGATAAGGTGATATTACATAGATTTAGAAAACGGATTGTATTTATTTTTTACTTCGGTTTTGCTTCGTTTGAGTTTGAAATAAGATAATGATTCAAATTCTATATTGCTATGAATTAGAGTATAATATCTGGTTCTCAGAATGTCATCGCTACCTTATGCATAAGATAGTGTTACTTAGGTCTCTCTACGCTCTACCTCAAAATTATAGAGTTAAATATACAGTTATGAAAGACTTGAGGCCCGTCTACAACCTTAAGTTAAGTTAGGAAGAATTGAAGAAGTAAAGAATTTCTCACTTAGAACAAACCATTTTGAAATTCCCGCTCTTTTGTCTTAAGAGATCCGTAAACACGTCTACAACCTCTGAGTTGTTAAGTCAAGTTTTAAAGTTACAATTACACATATAGCTGTATTTAGACTACTTTTCTTTCTACCGTCTACACACATTTTATTTATTTATTTATTGTAACAACGAGCAGAGCTCAATAACAATTTTAATACAATTTAAATAAACATAAACTACTAAATAATAAACAACTAATAAACTAAATAATAAACTACTTTTCTTTCTACCGTCTATACACATTTTATTTATTTATATATTGTAACAACGAGCAGAGCTCAATAACAATTTTAATACAATTTAAATAAACATTGCTTTTTCAATGGTCTTTTCTTCCGTTTTTTAAAGACTTTTTGCAAATATTTTTTTACTTTACTTCTAAAATTTTCTGAAATCGACCGTGTTTTATTTATTTTAATTAATAAATAAAATCAAAATGGATGAGGTAATTGTTGGGAGCGTTATTTTCCTTATCTCTAGTTTATTTAATTATTATATAATTTTATAATAATTGTTATATAATTCTATATAATTCAAAAATAAAAATATATATTATATAAAAAAATATTCAAACAACAAAACAATCACATCACATTGTTTACAAAATATTGTAATCATTCAAAAACAGATAACGTTGTACATTCTTCTTTAAAAAACTTATAAAAAACCATTTTTATGGTTTTCTTAAGTCAAAAGAGCGAAAAAAAGAATTATTTTAGAAGAAAAAGAGATTTTGAAAAATTCTTCAATTCTTCCTATAACTTAACTTAAGATTGTAGACGGGCCTTTGATCCCGAGAAGAATATACTGTCAAAATCTAACTACTGGGAACCCAAAATCTTAAACTTTTTGCGATTTCCCGTGGAAAAATGAAGTACGATAGCGCTCGTACAGATAAACATTTTTAAACAAAACTCGGTACCCTGACCCGATCGTCACTTAAAGTGACCAAAAAGTAGATTACTGCCAAACCTTAAATTTGGCAGATAAACAACAAATTTTAAGTTTCTTGGGGGGCTTTGAGTTAAATGACAACTGTTTGGAGTCAATAGGAGCACTCATAGCAAGAGTTGTTCGAAATCTGCAAGTTTATGACTACAAAATAATTCTTGACGGAGGTCCGCATGACAGGCGATTCCTTTGAAATACGTTCTTCCGTGCGTAACAATTATTTCTTGCTTGCGTTTACTGTTTATGCTTTATACCTTGAGCAGTAGCATTACGATTCATATACGGTAATTTTAACGTTGAAGTACGGTAATAACCCTGCTATCTATTATAATTTTAGGTATCTTGCCTATGAATATATAATTTCGCCAATAACTTAATAGTCCATTAGCCGCACGTGAAAACAAACGTGACTTATTTTGTACTACTTCAAACCAATATGCCTTAAATGAGGAAGAAAAAACACAATGTGCCTTAAATGAGGAAGAAAAAACACAATGTGCCTTAAATGAGGAAGAAAAAGCATATTGTGCCATAAATGAGGAAGAAAAAATACAGCATGCCTATTTAAAATGGAGGCTTTGTATGGTTGCGAATGCTCAAAATTTTAGATAATCGCACAAAGTTTACCATTGGTTTTTTGATGGTCGTGTGTAAAATTTGAACAGAACATTTTATAACGCTGATACAATATAAAATAAAACGAATGTTGATTCATCAAAATCGAATAACTACAATACTATAGCATTTGTAAAATGACATAAAAATCTACAAAAACGTGAGCTGTCTACGTTTTGCAGAACGTAGACAGCTCTTTTAAAGAAATTGGATGACAGCAAAATTTAATACTTTTTAGAGATTATGCGAACGCCATCACTTTGGTTTTAGT
The DNA here is from genome assembly GCA_018340805.1 of Microvelia longipes. Classification (NCBI taxonomy): domain Eukaryota; kingdom Metazoa; phylum Arthropoda; class Insecta; order Hemiptera; family Veliidae; genus Microvelia; species Microvelia longipes. Next base: position 62,055,205 of record JACMZG010001908.1, on the reverse strand, counting down.
TTCACCGATTTTAATGAATAAACAATATAGCTTCTTATGACATCTTCAAGAGGGAACAACTTATTTCAAGAAACCTAATATTTGTCCACTTTTCTAAAATTTTGAGCGTACGCCTCGTGAGTAGCCTATATGGGTTTTCTTCGTCATTTATGGTATATTTTCAAAAATTTTGTTGTTTGAAGCTGTACAAATTAATTCACGTTTTTCCGTTTAGGCTCCTGGACTATAAAAACTAAAAGGTAATTTATAATAAAAAAATATATAAAAAATATAAATTATTTTTAAAAATTGAGATATTATAGGTTTCTATTAAATTTTTGAAATGCATAACAGCCCCCAGATACTATTACTTAATATTATTTCTGTTTAAAAGAAACATTTTTCATTATCTTTGTAATTAATATTACATGCAAAATCTACAAAAGAAAACATTCCAGGAAAACAGAAAAAATATTACAAAAAGAGGAATATCTTAAAAATGTTGAGTTGGGTTATAATGTTTATAGTAATGATTTTTAAAAAAATTAAGTTTAATAACTGATGAGAGTATTAATCTAGTTTGTCTATAAATATTTTAATATCTATGAAATTTTAAAAAATTGGTAAGTATCTGTTAAAAATAAATATAATAATAAAAGCTAAGTGGAAGTTAAATACATCCTATCATTATTAGCTGTCAAGTAATGAAATTGAGATTGTGAGTGTTCAATTTTATTTGTGTGAATTGTCAAAGACTTTAAAATATAGATATATGCATTCATAACTATAAATTTTGACGTTCAAGTGTTAATGTATGTTTGACATATAGTTCATACGTGTTGACATATTACAGGGGATGGTTTGAATCAAAGGTATATTGACATATCTTTGATAAGGGTAGGATATTGTGCTACTCGTGAGTCTTTTGTAGTATTCACAGCTCGTAAACAGGAATATTAATTGATGTCAATTCTTGGTGTCTAATGTATGTTTTAATATTTTCTCTTTTTGTTAAAATTATATCAATTTTCTCCGGCTATAAAGCCGTAGAAATCGTAGCAATTACTTAAATAATATTTTGTTTCCCTACTTTGTTAAAGAAGGGGAAAATTTGCATTAGCATAAAATGTAACATCCACTTTTTTACCAAATGTTAACATTTCAGCTCCTACAGATTCTAAAAAACGAAAAAATGTATTTCTATTTAACAAGTTCTTTATTGACAAAAATAATTTTATATTAATACAATTTATATTGTGTAAACCGGAGCTATACTATATGAATATTTATATTTTCTATTAACATTCTAAAACTTAATTCGGCTGAAACAATTTGAATGAAGTCCTATAAAAGAAATAACTGATTAGATTTTGGCTTACAAAATTCAACTCAGCGGGTCAGGAAGGCACTCTTAACTCAAAAAAAAGTTCTAAATTTACAACTTATAAAGTTATAAATTATTGTGGGTTAATGATGTCACACGAATGTTTAGTTATAAATTATTGAAGGGGGGGGATTTTTTGGATGGGGGACTCACTGATCAGGAATATATATATACATACATACATACATACATATATATATATATATATATATATATATATATATATATATAATATATATATATATATATATAGATAGATATATATATATATATTACTCATCTTACTCATGTTTTGAGCTACTTGATCCTCTTATTCATGTTTTCTTGGGGGGGGGGGGGGGGGGGCTTTTCAAATTTGCTCTTAATTTGGCATGATGGGCATTACACAATAATTAATTATTTAGTGTAGGTTTTTTGAAAAATGTTTGTCTATGTATTAAGTTTTTTCCATAAAACAATACCATTGATATTAACTAAATAAACTAATTATATTTTTATATATTTTTTAGGTAAGTTAATGAAATTTTAATTTAATCATTTTTTCTTCATCACTAATTTTTGTAAGTAATATTGCTAAACAACTTTTATGATTGTTTTAACCTAAATTTATCCTACTTTTTATATAACCATAGCCTTTGTTATGTAACAGACTACTCGAAATTTAATTTATAAAAACATCTTTTTAACCATCTTTTCAATATCCTGGTTTTTAAAAGGGTTCGTGTCCTTACCCAAAATATTTTTGTACCAAATTTGATTTGAACAAATTAATCCGTTCGAAAAGTACCATATTACATTGGTAATAAAACACCATGATGAGGGTCGAGGTCCGTTTCAGAGGTTCTTTATCTCACCATTCACACGAAATATTTTTTCTTATTCAACTCACTCTCAAGATAAAAATTATCTCGTTAGTTTAAGATAAATTTGAAAAAACACTTTAAAAAAAAACATTTGAAATAAATGACACAAATTATATTTCATATCTGCCAAATTATCGTTTACAAGAACTTCTAAGCTTGACAAATTTATATAATTCTTACTCATTATTTTTGCCGTTTTTCTTCCTCTTTAAAAAAAATAAATGAAAGAGATATTTAATAAGAACGGTACGGAAGATCTTTCTCAAAACTTTCTTCTTAAAGTAAGTAGAAAGTAAAAACGCAAGAGTTGTAACTTTTTAAGTAGTGAGGTAAAAAATAATTGAAACCATTTCAAGCACAATATAAAAATATTATGTATAAATATATATATGACAGTAGATAATATTTATTGAAATTTAAAAATAGTGTAAATTGATTTCTACATATTTTTTATGCATAAAGTTTTGCTACAAGTAACAATAATTTGTAAACTTTCTTTTGAAAATAATAAAACTTGATTCAAACTAATTTTTTGAAAATTAAAATAATTAATGAACTTTTGAGTAAATTTCCTTTTACTCTCTTATAAAAAGAGTATTAAAAAGTTTTTACTGGAAGGTAAAGAGAAATTGAGGAGAAAAAGGATGGGGAGTAAAAAACCGAGGAGAAATTGAAACTGTAGTGGAGAAGAAGGGACGACCGGGAACGGAAGAGAAATGATAGGGTTGGAAAAACTGTAGTAAGGTTTTTTAGACGTAGTGAAGTTTGTCTCTGACTAGGTTCATTAATTACTGTCTGTAAAGTTGTAGTGACATCAGGAGGGGAGAAGAGATGTCATATGAGAGAAAAGGGTAAGAGGAAATGGATGTTTGGAAAAAGATGAAGTAGGGTTAAAATAAGGTGGGAGAGGTAACAGGAGAGATACATTAACGAGAGCAAGGAGGAGTAGGACCATGATGCAAAATTACAAAATATTTTTTGGATAAAACAACTAAAATTCAAAATATGAATGATAAAGAGGATAATATCTAGATTTAAATAGAATTTAGCGAATAAGGATAATAAAATACGACAGTAACATAAAAGTTTTATGCAAATGAAAACAGGGCTTAAAAATTAAGAAGAATTAAAAAACATCTAGCACGAGGGTCTGGAAGCTGAACTTGTCTTTTTTTCTTGCTCAATCCATTTCTTTCTGTGGGTCCTCAGACTAGCCATAAATTACGACTCTATCTCACAAAACAGTGACACAGATCTCATCATATTCTTATATTTACAATCAGACTAAATCTACTTAATATCAGTACCTCATTACAATATTAGGGATGCTTGCTTCGTTAATCCTTTTATGTCTTACAATATAGTTTAGTTTTAGTCACTATTATAAGTTAGTTCAGTGATGAATAAGTTTATTTTTTACAAGTTTACCTGTACTTATTCTAATCAAATTAAACTTTAGTCTACTTACAAAACTCTATCAACTTTTTCTATTAGACTTTTACATTCTTTGAAAGATTCGAATAAAAATAACAGTACACTGTTAACTGAGTCTGAAAACTTGTAATGATTTTGCCGACTTCTTTAAAACTGTTTTCCTTCAAATGAAGCTCTCCCAGGGAAAGCTTCAATTTGAAATATTTTAAAAATTCCTTGATACATTTTCCTTTTAATAATCTTCAGAGAAAGGACTTACTGATATATATGTAAACAAGTGTAAAGCATGTGAATATGTGCAAATAAATGGTTATTTATTTATTTATTTTATTTTTTTAATCTTCAGAGAATATGTAGTTATTAAATTCATAAAAAATTTGAAATCAATATGGCCAGAGTATTCTCTCTTACTAACTTTATTTTTACTTTACCTCATTCATACCGTAAATAAGAAAATAACCATAGGCATTATTCGTCTTAATGAATAATACCTTTTCTTGTGTTTTTAGTACATAATCTTTCAATTTTATTTAAAATATTGCATTCGTAGGGGATCAAGCTTTACTTGACCCTATACAATTTCCTCGCTTTCATACAACGACTTTAACTTCCCTCATTGGTATCAGTGTTTTAATGCCGGTTCGTAGAGTGTAGAGCTATAATAACAGGATCCACTGCTGTGATTTTAGTTCTAGCAACATTTGTCAGCTCCCTCGACGTGTCTGACTGGATTTGTAAACTTCTTTAACAGAATTGGTATTTGTAAACAATTTCCATAAATATGCTGCTGGAGATGTACAGTACACACCCATCAGAGGTCTGATACTGGATTTACTTTACTTGTCTGTAATAAACAGATCCTATAATCTGTTGACTGCAGGCATAATAATTAAAACATCTCTGTGATACATCTTGCTCAAAATTTGTGAACTCCTTTAACATGTCTGCTGCCACAGTGCTTGAAAAATGCTTTCAATAGGTCTACCGTAGTATTAGTAATCTTCTCAATAGGCATGCTAGGTACGTTTTTGCTTTTCCGTATACATTTTTTTAAAATTGATAAAAATCAAAAAATAATCCAATAGGGTATTTTCATTTTTCCAAAAAATAATTAAATTTTTTGCTCGTGAAATAATTAAATGTGTTTAAAAAATATATTAAGCTGTAAAAAAAAATTTAATTTAATTTTAAATAGTGAAAATAAGCATTTAAAGAAGAGGGGGAGTAGGTGAGAGAGTGGGGTGAAAACGAAACGTTCAAAAGGTTGGGTCGTTTAACGTACAAATGGGAGTTTTAGTTAAACATATTGCAAGGTCAGCAGTTGCTTACAGTTCAATAGAAAGTAAAGAAGACTAAAACAAAACAATGCTGTGTTCTGGTAATACAATGCCTAAGGAACGTGATGACTACAGCTGTCAGTATCATCTTGTTGACAGTATAGAATAAACTCTTATGAGTGTTGCTCTAGTGAATATTGTACTACACGGCGGTATTCTTACGTCTGACGTCACACAAGCAGTCGAGGCCGAAAAATCGAGGGAAAAGAACGTGTTTAAATGTATTTGTCGTTTTTTTGCTGTATCATCAAAAGTATAAGTTTTTTCGTTCTAATATTTTACAGGGTGCTCTTTTATATGACGTACTTAAAGATAATGCAATAATAAAAAAATTGTGCAAATACTCTATTGAGTTGAAATCTGGTTTAATTTTAAGTAAGTTCTAATTTCAATATGGCTGGTATATCAATGGTTTTTGCTGGATCACTTTTGTTAAAGAGCGTTAAGTTTGGTCAGTAGAGGAATTTGTGAAAGCAATTTAAATTTATTGATTTTCATATTCTGAGGACGAGCGAAGCTAGTCCAAAGTAGTGAAGATAAATAAATAAATGCCCGTTTTAGGGCCTTTCGGCCCATCAGGGTATTCACCCTGCGGGAACCACCTCAGGTGGGCAGCATCTACTACACTCTAAGAATTATTGGCGAAATCTTTTTAATACTATTCATAAAATCTTAGAGCATAGCCCGGGCTACGAACCCCGGACCTCCTGTGCCGAAATCAAACTGAACTGAGTAGTGAAGATGAGCGTAGCAAATCTGATATGACGAGGAAAAGGTCCCAAGTCCCCCTTTTTTACCTGATTTTTTAAGTTTATGTGATTTTTGTTTTATTGATAAATTATTGAAAAATATTAGTATAAATATTAATAAATTATTGAATTATTTACAGACAGAAATTATAAGTAGGATTTACCTTCATGGTTTAATCAAAGTCTTGTTATGAAGGTTGAAATATACTAGCAATTGTATGGCCTTTTAAACTAAGAAACGATACTGACAGTACGCTGATTTGCTTTCCAAAATCTACGGTCTTGCTGGTTGTTATGCCATATTTGCCGATTAAGCCGATAATTTGATATCCCTATATGGAATTTATATCATCTTTATATGGAATTTATTCTGTAAGAAATAATGAAGTGTTGGCTCATCGTTGTCTCAGCTGACCTGAGAGTATTACGGTTTATCTAATTTCAATGAAACTTGGCACGAAAATCAAGTTCTATTTTTTTATCAAAATTGTTTCTGTGCGAGAGACACCTAGAAAATGTAACAAGCAATAAGTAATGCTACATCTGGGAACTGTTCCATCATTCGACATTCGTCATCATTGCTAGCTCGACACAATGTCATGTCCCACTCTGTTTCGTTACGTTACATTGCTTTTTGCTTGTTACATTTCCTAGATGTCTCTCGCACAATTATATTGTGTCAACTATTCATGTTTTGCAAAACTCGGTAGTATCAAATGATATATGTTTTGCTTGTCATGCATGATGGAGGTAAGAGCGCAACGCTCGTCACTGGTAAATACTTCACATTATTCTTCGGAATTAATTGAAGGCCAGAGTGAGTTCAGGCTCTGTCGGCGCCCTGATGAGTTAGACGTAACAAAACAGAGTGGGACATGTCACTATGTCGAGCCATCAATGATGACGAATGTCGAATGATGAAACAGTTCCCAGATGTAACATTGCATTTTGCTTGTTACATTTCCTAGACGTCTCTCGCACAATTATATTGTGTCAACTATTCATGTTTTGCAAAACACGGTAGTATCAAATGATATTTGTTTCTAATTATTTCTTGAAGTTTTAAATAAAACTTAATATTCTTCAACCACTTCCCGAGGTATGTGCACTTTTGCTTGTAAGCAATATTCCGCTTAAATTCTGATCCAATTTCACTAATCTTTATTTCAAGACCCCACCAACTGCAGCTATCACATTTCTCTAGATATTTATACAAATGGATTTTTACTCTTTTTTATTGAATTAATTTATATTTAACTTTTCATGTATTATAATTTTAAGCCTAAACATTGGAGAACAGAAGGCTCGTTCCACGATTAAGAGCTAGTTTTAAACTAATATCAAAGTATTCAAGGTTTAGTATTTGACTAAAGAAATGGTAAAGCAAGCATAGCTTACTCTGCGATATTGAAATAAGACCAAGAATTCCCCATCAGATTCAGCCTTGCGAGAAGTTACTGTGTATCAGCTTATTCGAGGTCGAGTTTATTCAAATCTAACCCTAGTTAGACCTATTGTTTCTTGTTCTATTCTATTTAGCTTCCATATAAAAGCTAATTTCTTGGAATGATAAATGTCAACTAATGAATTCTATGTGAAATTCGTATACCTCATTGTTGAATGAGACGTTAAAGCAATTTGTGTAATTTTATAAACTTTAATTATGATAATTAATATCCCACTCTTAACACTCTTATTAGTTCTATATTCAGTCTCGTTTACTCGCATTGTTATCTTCTTCCTTAGGGCGTGTAAAAATAAAGTCAGTGTTTAAAGGAAATTTTAAAGATTTTTACTTTTCCTCATTTATACCGTTGGTATTTAGGAAAAGTATTGTATTTCCAAAAAAAATCCGAAACCAGTTTGTCACCAGAATTATCCGTTTCAGGCGTTTTTAAGGCCTCCTGAGTGGTTTTTGCAAAGTTGTTTGTCTGTATGTGTGTGTGCTCACACACACAAGTTTTTTTATGCTAGAGAGTTGAAACTTAGTCCAAAAATCAGTCTATTGCTGTAGTTGATTTTGAAAAATCATAAAACGCGGAAAACTATGGAATTAGATTGAGATTTGGCACGCATGTAGCCATGTATAAGACTAACATATATACTTAGTTTCATCTTTTTATCAGCTTTAGTTCAATTTGTATCAAATGATTTGTATACGTTTTTTAGAAAAATTGGAAAATATTTCAATAGAGTTGAAATTTGGTACAAGTGTACCCCTTGACGTATAAAATAAGTGTACTAGTTCGTTTTAATACAACAAGTATATCCATGATTTTTGGTGGATCATAAAAGTTAAGCAGCATCGAGCGTGGTCAGTGCCTGGATGAATTTACTATCTGAGGACGAACGAAGCGAGTCCGATGCTATAAGGATGAGCGTAGCGAATTCGATGTAATAAGAAAAAGTTCCGAGGTACCCCGTTCCTGATTTTATTTAGTGTTGTGTTAGTACTCAAGTTACCACCTAGCGTTGTCTAAATCACAAAGTAAACTTTTAGTCTGAAAATACTAAAGTAGTCTTATACTACTAAAATAGTATGGTATGTATATTTTAAAAGAACATTATATTTTTTATGTTATTATAACAGTAACAAGTTAAAAGTGTTATTGCTAATGTATGATTGAGCAAGAAAGCACGTATTTTAAATTATCCCCGGTACCAAGATTTGAACGCAAAAAACCTGGCTTTGAGGATTTTACGAGCTCGTTCTGACTCAGGACCAGTTTTATTCGCCTGAGAGCCCCTAAAAACGACACTCTATATAGAATTTGTTGTTTTCTGTTCGGATTTTCGGGTTATCTGTTATTAATTACGGTTTTTATGTCTTTTAGTTGTTTAGATTGGTCGTATCGACTTCGAAGTAGTTAAATTCGATTCAGTGCTCAAAAAACATAAAATGAGTCATTGAACCCTTAATTTTGCGAACAGAGTTGAAAACTCTTTGGCGACTCCGTTGGTAATGGTTCTTGTCCCCAACACACAAGGTTGTAATAATCAAGATTTTTTTTAAGATTTACCTAATTAAAAAAATAATTATCCGTTTAAGAAATAGTGTGGTTTCAAGGCTATTGGCTAAAATCGCCGAGTACTCCTCAAAACGTTTCCTAACAACTTTGAACTTGCTTCGCTCGTCCTTAGAATGTAATTTTTACACATCCACCGTAAGATAGTATAACTTCGAAGTGCGTAGCCAAATTTAAAAGTTAAAATGATTAAAAAGCTGTACAAATATGATAAAAAAACTTTTAATGTCTTCCTCTATAAGAGTTTTACATTTTACTATAGTCGAAATATCCCTATTTCTAAACAAAATTTTAAACTTTAGACTTCAATTCAAGTTTGACACAATTTCACACAAAGTCTTGGTTTAACACTAAAGGAGTTTAAAAAAGAGGCTCAATTCAATAATCCCTGAACTTAAAAAGTACGAATTTGAAACAAGGCTTAAATCTTGCCTCATTTGAATCGGAGATATTTTTATTTAAGTGAATTTTAACCCGAATTTTAGTGGAATACCCTTCCTTAAGTACATGTGGAAGAAATTAATTTCTCTGCAGTAAAGAGAATACAGAAGAAGAGTTTTCGAAACTAATATAGAGTGTATAACAAATTAATCAGCGATTTGAAATAAAATATTAATAATTACATTTGAAAATATTAATTTCAACCTGACTAAATCCCTAACACACACAACACACACAGACACACACACACACACACACACACACACACCACACACATATATATATATATATATTATATATATATATATATATATATATATATATATATGTCTGTATGTATGTAAGTATATATTATCATGTTGCATACAAGGAAAATAACTAGAAAAACTGAGATCAACAAACATGTTTGGTTAATATGATCAAAGGTAAACTTATCCACGTTATGCTAATATTACCTTAATTAACTATTACTAAACTGGTAACTATGTGACAGTAGCTATTAGGGTATGCTCTGTATAATTAACTACTATTTGAAATATATCTTATGTTTAACATGAAACTGTGTGTAAGCAACATAAAATCTAAATACATTATTTAGAAACTCCTTCTTTACCACAAAACATTATGATTAAATCTGGGGAGAGTCAAGATGACTTAAAATCTCCAGCTTTTCTGAAATTGATTATATTTTCATTTTTAATTTATAATATAAACAAAGATAATGAAAATTACATAGGATTATTTAGTATTTGTATTTCTTCTCATTTGTAGCTGTATATATAGGATAAGTAAGTATGTTGCTTGCACAAAATATCCGAAACCGGGGTTTCACCTGCATTATTCGTTTCAGGTGTTTTTAGGACCTCCTGAGTAGTTTTTACCAAGTTGTTTGTCTTTAATCGTTGTAATGCCCTGTATTTTTATGCTAGACAGTTGAAACTTAGTACAAATATCTCTTTGTAAGTCTAGTTGTGCAAATCGGAAAATATTTTTTATTACGTCATTAATAACCATAACAAGTAGTTGCTTATAGACGTCGGCATACTAAAATGATTGGGACCGATTTCAGCTCAATCCATTTAAAGTGGCGCAATTGGCAAATAAGATAATAATGACGTAATGACGTCATAGAGTAAAAAGAAGTTTTCTTTTGCTATCCATTTTTTTTAAATCAGTCATCTGGGACTTAATAGCTGATCTTAATGTTTTCGAAGTTGATAAAACCGAACTTGAGAGCGAAAAATATTCTAAATGAGTTTAAAGTTATATTAGATTAGTTGCTATTTTTAATTTTTTATAAAGACACTGGATGGGACTGGAATAACAACAGCTTCTTACTTTTAGCAAATTTCCTTTGGAAATTCGGCTAATGGGATAGGCGTCATGGCGGAATTCGAACCTCGGACCACGACACAAATCCGTTTCAGAGGTCCCTAATGACGAAAAAATACGTTTTGCGAGACTTAAAAATCGAAAAAACCATTGTAAATTACCAAAAACCAAAATTTAGGTCGATAAAAAATAAATTTCGAGTAGGGTGTCGTTTTCTATGTATTTTAGGGCGCTGAATCGAATGAAACCGGTCCGAAGTCAATAAGACTACTCTAATTGACCACAAAAAATTATAGAAAACCAAAATTACGGTCGTTGAAAGATAAATTTCGAGTAGGGTGTCGTTTTCAATGTTTTTTAGGCCTCTGAGTTGAATGCCAGTGGTCCGGAGTCAATACAACCACTCAAACTCAGGGTACCTGGGTTCAAATCCTTGAAGGGACGATAATTTTTTATCGTTTTTTTACTTAATATAAGTTTACAACGAGAAAATAATTCTGGCGCGGAGGTCCGCATGTCGGGCGAATTTCCTTTGGATGCGAGCACTCAAACCCAGAGTACCTGGGTTCAAATCCTGGAAGGGACGATAATTCTTAGTCGTTTTTTGACCTAATATAAGTTTACAACTAGAAAATAATTCTGGCGCGGTGGTCCGCATGTCGGGCGAATTTCCTTTGGATGCGTGTTTCCGTGCTTTTTACATTATATAAGTTTACAACTACTAAATAAATAATTCCGGCGCGGTGGTCCGCTGTCGGGCGAATTTAATTTAGAATGCATGTTTCCGTGCTAAACAACCCATTTCTTGCTTATGCAAGAACCATGTCCATTGCGTGGTTCCGGTTCATGCTTTAGAACCTAAGCAGTTACTCAATTGTCAAGCACTGCTCGTAAGTCATTTTGTCTGTATTTTCCAAAAGAAATACGCTAAAACCTTTAAAGATAACTGACTAAGCTTAAAGATAAGTAACTAAGCTTTAAACTAGTGCAAGTAATAGTGCGTACTTCTAATTTTATAGAGGCATAGTTTTGTACAACTACTGGATAATTATGAGCATTTCCTTTGGAAAATACCGACAAAATGAGTTACGAGCAGTGCTTGGCAATTGAGTAACTGCTTAGGTTCTAAAGCATGAACCGGAACCACGCAATGGGCATGGTTCTTGCATAAGCAAGAATTGGTTCGTTTAGCACGGAAACACGCATTCTAAATGAAATTCGCCCGACAGCGGACCACCGTGCCGGAATTATTTATTTAGTAGTTGTAAACTTATATAATGTAAAAAGCACGGAAACACGCATCCAAAGGAAATTCGCCCGACATGCGGACCACCAGAATTTTTTAAATGTCTATATTTCGCCTGACCTAGTATGACATTTGTAGATATGCCTGGGGTCATGCCAAATATAGTCATTTAAAGAAGTAACAAGTTGTTATTCCAGTTTCTTTAAAAAAATATATAAAAATTATATACAATGGTGACGAATACTAATAATATTAGATTAGTTTTATTTAGTAAAAAAGTTCATAATACTTTATATCCTTTTTTACTTGCTCTAATTCTTAAACACTTGATACCCTATTGATTTGTGAGGCGAGGCGATGAACATTTGCTCAATACATGGCAAAGTGCCAAGTATCAACATATAATAATGACTCAACAAACAATACAAAACTAAAAAAAAGGACCGACACCGAGGAGCGCGTAACAGCTACGGGCTAAAGGCCCGTATTTTACCTGCCTTAATCCTTAAACACTTAAGACCCTATTGATTCGTTAAAACTTAAGTCTATATGTTGATCCTCTACACTAGGAGAAGGTTTAAAGCCTAACATTTTCTTTACCTAAACCTAACATTTTCCTTAAGGAGCCCTTAAGAAAAATGTTAGATTTACAGTTTAGGTAAAGAAAATGTTAGGTCTCCTTAAGGAAGCCTTAAGGAAAATGTTAGATTTAGGTAAGGAAAATGTTAGGTTTACAGTTTAGGTAAGGAAAATGTTAGGTCTCCTTAAGGAAGCATTAAGGAAAATGTTAGATTTAGGTAAGGAAAATGTCTTTGAATACGGGCCTTAAAGTTGTGGATCTAAATTTGTTTAATTAATTCAACTAAAAAGACCTTACATGATCCCGATAGGGTTGTAGCCAGCCTAACAGGCTGTAAGTCGAGGCGATGAAAATTTTCTAGACACATGGCAAAATGCCATAAGAATAAATACTTAAACAAAACTAGCAAGCCCATGAAAAACTGCATGGCAAAATGTCATGTAACAAGAAATAATTATAAAACAACAAATTATGCAAAACAACAACAATGTGGCCGCGAAGTGGCCAAGGGGAGGCCCCCCAAAGGCCCTAATTTAAACTTATGTCAATATCTAAAGAGAATTAGATCCTACCTTAGTCACTGGTTCAATAACTGTGTGTAATACAAATAAACTCAAGCATTAAGTAAGAACACATATTATAAGAGGTACAACGGGGGATGTAATCATTTGTAATCATTGGATTAAGATGGAGCTGTTGAGCTGCATTCAGATTACAATTTCGTTTCCCTTGTATAGTAATGTGATCTGATCCCTCTAAATAGTTATTCCCGATCACTGAACTGTACTACATAAATTCTGGGATCTGAGCAATCTAGTGCAAGGATCGGCTACTCATCGGCTGTAAGAACTCAGTGATTTATTTAATTATCTATTATTTTTTAGGATTTCAAACAAATTTAAAATTGAACTTGCTCTACAATACCTGCTTTCTAGGAGAATGTAACTGTTCAAAATAGAAAACGTAGCTCTCTGTAAAGAAAACTCCTACATAGTTGGTTTGTAAGAGATTTTCCGTCCCATTTTCTTGATTACTTTTCTACTTTACCAAATAACCGAATCTATGTGTAGGTTTTCTTCACAAGCCATTCCTGACTTTCTTTTGTTGGTTAAGAAAGCCAAATTGTCATGTTTTGAAAACCAAATATTGGCTGGAAAAGTGTAATATGTTTATCATTTTTAGAGGTAAATAGTTCATATTTCAATAGTGTCAATAATTTTATCATAGACTATAATTTATACTTTATTGTAAAAATAATTCGGTATGATCGGTAGAGAAGTTTAAGGTATACAATTAATTAGTTAATACCGCTATTCTCTTCAATAAAAATTAACTAAACTAAGGTCCATTACGCTGAGAGAATTTCCCTTTGAATGCTTGCTTTTTTGCTTAAGAATCAATTTTTGCTTTACTTTTTGATTTTTCCTTCATGGCCTGAGCATTACTGCTTGTCACTCAACCAGTGACTAGCGGGATCTTTCAGAGGATAATAGGATAATATTTTAAGCAATCTTTAAAATAATGTGGCAACATTTTGCGCACTCATTTAAAGCTTGGTTTTACCTAATCTGCTACAGATTAGTGCATTTCCACCAGTATTAAAAACCAGGTCGTGTAACGTCATAAATCTAATTCGCTGATTCAGCAAAATTTTCAAAAAAACGTTAAAATTCAAGATTATTATGTTTAGCCGCGAAAAAGGTAGGATTACTATATCCTTACATTTTATATATTTATATTTACAACATAATTCTGGCGCGTTGATCTGAAAGACGGGTGAATTTTCTTTGGACGCATGTTGTCGTGCTTAGCAATCAAATTCATGCTTATGGTTTCGGTTTATGCTATATAACTTTGGAGCAGTTACTCAATTATTAAGTACTACAGAACTTATAATCATAAAAGGAAATGCGCTAAAACCTTTAAAGATAAACGCCAATTGAGCAATTATATGCAAATAATAGTGCACACAGCCAATTTCAGAGACATACTATCACCTCAACCTGACTCAACAATTACTTCCAAATGACTTTTCACATTTTAATGAAAATTTCTTACTTATTCCGCATAATTCTCTTTATTTCCTTCCCAGAAGCCATATTAATATGAATTTTTTGTCTACTTTTCTTTAATTTTTAATTTATGTAAAGTGTAATTCTAATAGACTTCTGACATAAATATACTTTTTTAATATTTTTTATCATACATTCGACTGGCCAAGGCTAGCCAATTAATTACGAAAAAAAAATTATAACGAAATACAAATACATAAAGAAAGACAGCCTTACAGGTTTTTCGTTTACAAGTTCTCTTTCTTACTCAGGAAGAGAAAGTCATTGAGTTAGAACAAAGGAGTCGAATGTGTAACATTGAGGTTCGCGGAGTTCCAACTACAGAACATGAAGACTGTGAAGAAATCATTAAAACTATAGCTGAGAAAGCTGGTATTGAAGTGCAAGACAACGATATCCAAATTGCCCACAGAGTCAGATCAAAAGATAAAAAGAGAACTCCAACTATCGTTGCTCAACTTTCTTCTCGCAAGCTCAAAAACTCTTGGTTAGCGAAAATAAAAAAATGTAACATAACTGCTAAATGTTTAAACAAAAACCTAGCTGAAACGCCTATATATACTAATGAACACTTAGCTCCGGGGAAAAAAGAAATGTTTCATCACGTAAAAGAAAGAGCTAAAGCAGCAAACTTTGCGTACGTCTGGACCAGGGACGGCACTATAATGGCACGTAGAGCAGTCGGTGAAAACATCATGTATTTTCGTTCGTATAACGATATTAACAAACTACCTCCTGCACCTAATAACCATCAACTTGATCCCCACCAGCAAATGTTTCTCGCTAAATTGCAATGTGCTAGTTTATTTGCTCAAAATAAACAGCAATTATTTCAAGTACCTACTCTATTTAATAATTAATAACTTTTACCAGGTATTTATTAACTTTGTGAACTATTCTCAACTTTTCTTGTTTTTGCATTCTTTTTTTAAAATAATGTTTGTTGCAAATGTCCTAAATATATTTTATCCTCTAGTTATATTTTTACATTATTTACGTAAAGTTTTGTGCAATAATTCGCTTATAACGAAATTATTTATAAGAATTTCAAAAACTCTAATTATTTATATAAATAACCGACCACTTATTATAAAAATAACCGTATTCTTTAATTTATTTGCATGTGCATGTAAAAATTTTAATTCAAATTTATGTTTTTTATTAAAATATTCAATGTATAAAACATACCAGTTTGATTCAGTATTTACTTGTTCAAAAATTGGGAATTATATAAATAAATTTACTCATTTCATTCCAAAACCTTACTATTTATGTTCTGTATTATACATAGCACAGATATCTAACTATTTATTATCATGGAGTTAACAGATACTACGGATGAATACTGTAAGCCCAACCAAGTTTTGAACAGTATAAATGACTATGATAACTTTGCCGCATTATTTTCCGGTCAAATAAACATATTTCATACTAATATAAGAAGTGTTGATAGAAATCTGGATCGGCTATGCGTGATGTTAGAGAGTCTAAGCAAAAAATTTGATATCATTATACTGTCCGAAGCTTGGTTATTAAACAAACCAACTGAAATATATTCTATGTTAGGATATCAAACATTTTCAACTAACTTAAATTTCAATCAAAACAGTGGAGTTATAATATATGTTAAAGATTATTTAGCTGATGAAATAATAGAAAAACAAGAACATATTTTTTCATGCGATTGCAACTGCCTAATACTTAAATTTAAAGAATTTAATATAACTGCAATGTATAGATCTCCCTCTGGCAACCAACTTACTTTTGTTAACGAACTTGATTTATTGCTTAAGGATTTAAAGCTTTTAAAAAATAACATCATTATTGGTGATATTAACATAGATATATATGAAAATAACAATAGTATTAGTCCCAATTCTGTTAACTACCTTACCTGCTTAGCAGGGCATAACTATATAGGAGCCATCTCCACTCCTACTAGAGTTACTCACCAATCTATCTCAACTATAGATCATATATTTGTAAAGAATAATTTCTTAGATTATATTACTACATTTACAATTCAAACTCACTTAACTGATCATTACTCTTTAGCTTTAAATATTAATTTAAATAGTAGAAAAACTGATGATAAACCCATGTTTAACTCTCTAATTAAATTAGATTATGGTAAGCTTGCTGAACTGATAGCCAATGAAACTTGGGATACTGTTTTAAGCTGTAATGATGTTAATATCAGCGCTACCAACTTTATAGGAACTATTACATCTCATATTAATAACGCTACCACCACTTTACCACCGCCTAATCATAAGTATAGGAAGTTGAAACCGTGGATAACTTTAGGGATAATCACAAGTATTAGGCAACGGGAGAAGTTAGTTAAAAAAGGGTTAAAACAACCATTTAATGTAGAGTTGCATGCTTACATTAAAAAATTTGATAAAAAATTACAAAAAATAATTAAAAAAGTTAAGAACGAATACTACTCAAATAAAATAGAGTCATGTGATGGTGACTCTAGAAAAATTTGGCAGGTTATAAATGAAGGAATAGGTAAAAAAAGATACAATAAAAAAGAAATTAAAAATATTGAATTTAACGGCAAAAACATAAATTTTAAAGAAAAACCTGATGAAGCAGTGAACGCCTTAGGTGAATATTTTGTAAAGTTAGGTGAGACAATGGCTGCTAAAATCGAAAAAATAGATGAAACTGACGCTAATATGTATAATGACAAAATAATAGATAATAGTTTATGGGAAAAATACAGTAAAATTAAAGAAACAGACATATTAGATGCTATTAAACAGATAAGAGGAGGATCAGCACCTGGACTTGACAACATCCAAGCCAAAGTTATAAAAAGTAATGACAAATACTTAGTTAAGCCCCTTCTCCATATTACAGAATTGAGTCTAAATCAAGGGATATTTCCTAACACCTTAAAAAATGCCTTAATAACTCCATTATACAAAGGCGGTGATTCCTCACAGCCTTTAAACTACCGCCCCATTAGTTTATTATCTAATGTGGCAAAAATAGTAGAGAAGATTGTCAAAAAACAACTTGTTTATTTCCTTGAAGCTCAAGGAATAATTGATAAGAACCAGTTTGGTTTCCAACCTGGTATCAGCACTGAGGACGCTATATCAGATACTATTTCTTACATTAACAATTCCCTTGATATTGGTTTAAAGGTTGCGGCTGTTTTCTTGGACCTGGCAAAGGCATTTGATACTGTTTCTCATCGTATATTGATCAAGAAATTGTTTAATATTGGTATAAGAGGAACAGTACTCAGGTGGTTTGCCAGTTACCTGGAGAACAGACTGCAGTCTGTAAAAGTAAACAATATACTTTCTGCCCCTTTAAGTTCAGAATATGCAATCCCGCAAGGCACGGTCTTAGGTCCATTATTATTCCTTATTTACATTAACAACGTCTTCTCAGTGGTGGGTAGGTGCCGTCTGGTGGGATTCTGTGATGACCTAGTATTGCTATGTTCGGCCAAGTTTTGGTTTGAAGTGTGTAATTCGTTAGAAATTAATTTAAATAAAATCTACACTTGGCTAAAAATAAATAAATTATCCTTAAATATCAAGAAAACTAACCTTGTTTACTTTTCATTACGTAATAATGTAAATTCAAAGCCTAATTACAGAATCAGTTTACATAGCAATGCTTGTCATGCAGAGTTTCCGCGGGACTGCACGTGTCCTAAGCTGCAAGACGTACAGTCTGTCAAATATCTAGGAATGATAGTGGACCGAAATCTGTCCTGGCAGAATCATATTGAATCACTCACTAAGCGCCTTAGACAATACGTTTATTTATTTCATAATGTCAAGAGCTTTCTTAAGACTAACAAGCTTAGAATGCTCTATTTCGCTCTGATAGATTCCATCCTCAGATATGGCATAACAGCCTATGGTTCTGCCGCAGAAACTAACTTACTACCACTGTACAGACTCCAAAAACTTTTCATTAGAATAATTCTAAAACAGCCATATAGAGAAGAATCCGCTCCATTATTTAAAAAGTTAAGAATTTTAATTTTACCCGACATGTTTCAACTGATAGGACTGCAGCGAATTTATTCAGGTAAACATAACTTAGTTACAATAGATCACGGTATACATACTAGATTAGCACTTCAGCAAAACATGTATAAAGTTCCCAGGAAACATACAACCATGGGCCAAAGACATTGGCTCTTTGTAGCAGCGGCTAACTATAATAGTTTGCCTCAACATATCAAAAATTCAAAATCTTTAAATATTTTTACAAAACTGGTAAAACAATTATTTTTAAGAGAATATAAGTGAAAAATTACGCTTTTAATTAAAAAAATCATTAAAGAATAACTTAATTTAATTGTATAAATTATAAAATATAAATTAATATATTTTTTGTGAGAAACAAGAATAATAAAATTAAAAACATCCTAATATAACTATGGAATCAATATAATCGTAACAAAATGTTATTTAATCTTTATTTATTCCTTACAGATAATAAATAATCTTTATTCTAAGCTAAATTGAAAATAAAATAAAACATTGGATGTATCAAATTGTCACTGCATTATTTAGTAAATTGTTTTAATAATATAATTTTAAATGAAAAATTGATAATACAGTTTTTTGTTTTTTTTAATTTATTTTATTTATTTATTTTAAATATAGTAATTAATGTTCTTATAATTACCGTACCTTATTACAGAAATAATATTTATTATTAAGAAATATTTTTTTCTTTCTTTTTTTCTTTTAATTACTTTGTAGGTATTTCATATCCAATTATTTGTACATAAACAACATCACTTTTGTCTCAAACTAAATCCAATTTTTTTTTTAGTAGCTTGAAAAAACAAAAATATGGAAACACTCCTCCCCATGGCTCAGAGCTTCCGCTCTCTTGTGGGAGTAGCCTTATTAGATATTTAACTCTTAGATATTTAAGTATTATGAATGTATTTTATTATTATATTTTATTGTATATTGTAAATTAATTAAATAAAGGATATTTATTAAAAAAAAAAAAAAAAAAAAAAAAAGTTATGAGTAGTACTTGATAATTAAGTAACTGCTCAAGTTATAAAGCATAAACCGGAACCTTAAGTCAGCATTTGATTGTTAATTACGGAATCACGTATTCCAAACGAATTTCGCCTAACATTCAGACCAACGCGCCAGAATTATTTTGCAAAACATAGTATTTTCTTTATTGTTATACAAAGAAATTACTGACAGGGAAATAGTGTGAGAAAAACATTCTTACTAGGTTGTTAAAAGTAAAAATATGTCTTATATTTTTCGTATCTTTCTTATATTTGTTGTCAAAACTTTTGTTCAATTTGTTGTGAAACTTTCTATAACCTTAACATTTGAC
Source organism: Microvelia longipes (assembly GCA_018340805.1). Lineage (NCBI taxonomy): Eukaryota > Metazoa > Arthropoda > Insecta > Hemiptera > Veliidae > Microvelia > Microvelia longipes. The sequence continues at coordinate 62,035,407 of JACMZG010001908.1, read as the reverse complement.
TGATTTTATATATTTTCTTCCTATTGGTCCAAAATGTTCTAGTTGTTTTTAAGAACCAATTAAAAGTATCCAGAGAGGGACAATTAGTTGTTTTTCTTTTTGTGTCTTTTACCTCTAATAGTATTTCCCGAAAGCCATTTTCCGGTTGATGTTTCCACACAGGATTTTATTGGGATCGATAAGTTAAAAGATTAGTTAAACAACTTTTTCATCTTAAAAGTTCTGAATGTTTTGGAGTATGAGGATTAGTCTTATGTCTTGTTTTGTCCTTTTAGAAACTAAGAGATTATTATTGCGGAAACTGGCCAAAGCAGCAATGTTATCTTTACCCAGCCCGTAATCTTTTAAGTTGGCACGCTATAAAACAAAACATTTCGGGGTTTCGTTCTGGAACGATCGGTACTAATTTATTTCTCTTAGTTTTCTCCTGTGTTAGATATCTAATATTTTCTTTCAGTTAATCTGAAATACAATAGTTTGATTAAAGTAAAACTTATAAATTATAAAAAAATATTTCATTCATGAGCAGTGCATTATTTACTAAATTTAAAAAATATGTGAAAATATGACTCTATTCTCTATATTTTTCTATGCTATTTTCTCTAAGAATTTCAAATTCTTGTTTCAAAATAACAATCTAGATATATGAAAAACTTAGAAAAACTGGAGAAAAGTGATGGTACATTGCATATGTCTTGCGTATTGTTTTTACCTTTAAATTATAAGGTGTGAGAGAAAGAGTAGCGCAGCTTCATGAATGTTTAAGCCTATATATATATATATATATACGACATTCGTCATACTTGATGGCTCGACATAATGTCATGTCCCACTCTGTTTCGTTACGTCTAACTCATCAGGGCGCTGACAGAGCCTGAACTCACTCTGACCTTCAATTAATTCCGAAGAATATAATGTGAAGTACTTACCAGAGAGCTCGTCTGTCCCTTTGCCAGAGTCTACAGTTATAGAGTTAGAACATCTTAGATGGCTAGTATATGAAGACCATATATGATAGCAGAAACATATCTCTTATGTAGGAGATATGATACCGCTATAGTTGAATAAAGCATATATAGGATAAAAACAGTTGATGAAATTAAAACTAATCGGATGCTGACGATAGAGAGTTGGACGTAGACAAATACAAAAGATTAAGATGGCAAAAAGCAAAACAATAACTGAGCCTTAAACTAGTGAAAAACATGGTTTTCAATGCCAATTTTAAAAGCATGGTTTTCTACGACAAACATGATAATTACGCGCATTTCATTGAAAGAAAAACAGAAAAGGTGAGTTAAGAGTAGTGCTTAATAAGTGGGTAACTGCTCAAGTTATGAAACATTAACTAGAACCTTAAAGAATAAATGGATGTTTAAACACGTAAAAACCTACTTCAAAGAAAATTCGCCCGGCATGCGGTCCACCGTGCCAGAATTCCATACAATAGATTAGATCAAATAAGTCTGGTTCTGGTTGGAGCAAATCTCGACCTATTTTCTGTTTAAATCACCATTAATATCTTTGTTCCAATATCATTCTAGTCTTTAATTACGCTTACTAGATACTTATAAACTCTCTGATTTGATCAAACTTTGTTCCGAGTAACTCTTGTATACGTATAATTCTAATATACGTATAACTCTCGCAGGTTTATAATTTTAAACTTATAAGTAATATAAGTTACTTAACAAGATTACAACAAAACTTATAAGTTTGTAACTCCTTAAATAACGGATTGTTAATAGACCAAGAGCCCAGGGGTGTTTTGTTAATAAAAAGTGTAATGGCTGGAACCGGTCTCAATTTTTCGTAAATACCTTCCTGAACAAGGATCTGCAATTCTGCCGACTCGTATCGGATGGGTGTCCCAGGCAGAACGCACTTTAGGGGTCAAAGGTTCTGCCTGGGACAGCCATCCGATACGAGTCGGCAGAATTGCAGATCCTTGTCAGGAAGGTATTTACGAAAAATTAAACCCGTTTCCAGCCATTACACTTTTTATTAACACAACACTCCTGGGCTCTTGGTCTATAATATTTGATTTAAAACCGGTGAAAATTCCATGAATTTTAACTATAATTCTATGCTGTGTTTATATAAGGGACAAACTAATATTGCTTGTAGGACCTTATTGTTCACCAAGCACAGGATTAATATTTAACGTTTTTCACAATGCTATTAATTATATAATACATTTTTATTGATGAAGAAAACAAGGATTCAATATATTTCTTTTGCAAAACATTCATGCTTATAAAGAAATTCATGAGCATTGTCACCCAAAATGTAAACGGAATAAAGATTTCAAAATTTATCTATTCATAATTCAACTAATTTCTATTCCTATATCATTTGATACTACCGAGTTTTGCAAAACATGAATAGTTGACACAATATAATTGTGCGAGAGACACCTAGGAAATGTAACAAGCAAAATGCAATGCTACATCTGGGAACTGTTCCATCATTCGATATTCATCATCATGCATTTCTATTCCACTAATTTAGTTCAAGCCCAATGTTTAAATTATAAGTAAAATATTAACATTTTCCTTACCACGCCAAGGAGTATCACCACTGGTTGATTCCTCCTATCAAATCTGTCAAGTCACTTTAACCAGTATGAGCACTATGTCTAATACATTTATTGTAGACAAAAATCAATAAAGTAGAAAAAAAAAACATAATGCTATTAATTATATAATACATTTTTATTGCTGATAAAAACGAGGATTTAATAATTTTCTTTCGCCAAACTTTGATGCCTATAAAGAAATTCATAAGCATTGTCACCCAAAATGTAAACGGATTAAAGACTTCAAAAGATTATCCTTGATTTATAAAGTATTAAAATTTCATAAAATTAACATTTTTATCCTTCTTTCCTCTTGAAGGATAAAAAAAATATGTTTTAAAATTTTTAAAAGAAAAAGTTTGAGAAAAATTTGATATAGAGGAAGGTGATTTAAACTTCTTTAAGATTATGTAGGATTTGTTTAGTTTAACACTTTTTGAGTATCGCACTTTTTTTCTAGAGAACATTTTGTAACATTTTCAATAAGAGTTTATACTTAAGAAACTTTGTAAAAGGTATTTTTAGAGTAAAATGAAAAACAAGAATCAATTGTAAAACTTAGATTATGTGTTTTACATTATCCTTTTTAAGATCTCTGAAAGACAGATTGTTTTTTGACCTTTTTTGAAAGTTTAATCATGGTTACTTTTTAAGCAAGATTTTTTAATAAAATTGTATTCTTTGGCCCGTATTCAAAGACATTCTCCTAACATTTTCCTTACCTAAACCTAATATTTTCCTTAAGGAGCCCTTAAGAAAAATGTTAGATTTACAGTTTAGGTAAGGAAAATGTCTTTGAATACGGACCTTTGTGTTGTTAACATGATATATTTATCTTCTTTCTCGGGTTAATCGATTTTCACTAGTTAATAAATTAGTTGAGGTAATCTAAAAATTGAGGTAATCTACTGGTAATCTACAGTTGAGGTAATCTACAAATCATCAATACTCAATTTTTATCAATATGATCAATTAACATAGCCTGACATCAAGTATGGTTTATTAATATGCGGTGTTGCGAAAACGCAGCAGAAAAGCTAATTACAATACACATGATTGTAATATTTATAATTAGTGTCTATACGTGATTGCTTTTTAGTAAATTTTCAAAAGAAGATTTCGCATGTGAGGTAGGTCTCATGGAAGGAGTAGGTGGGATCTATTTTCCTTGTGCTCCTGATTATTAACGTGCACAATAATTTACTTAAAATAATGTCAAATAATTATCAGATAGTGCTGAAATTCAATACTCATGTATAAACTACTGTGTAAGGTAAAATGATAAAGGAAATTACATTTTACTATCAGCATTTATTGTTGACATGTAATAATTTATGTAAACAAATCACGATTTTCGACTATTTAGAATTTAATAGTGAAAGTAATGATGTTGCAATGTATAATACTTTAATACTTCTACATATAAAGACGTTATATGTGTTTAAAGTTTTAACACCCATCATATTTAATTTGAAAATGGCCGCTATATTTTAAACTCCTTGATGCCTTTCCTTAAGATTTCACTTCTTTCTCTCCTGAGTCTTGAACTTTTATCTGCTTCTATTAAGCTTGTTACCTAGAAATGTTTAATTACATGAACCTATTCATATATATATATATATGTGTGTACAAAAAACTTTCAAGTGTTCTTTTTTTTTTAATCTGTAGGTGCTGAACTGTAAATATTGGATAATTGGTTTTGACGGGTGTTTTCAAGTCTAGACGGCTTGACACCTTGAAACTTTGTCTGATGACAAAATACTTGTCTTAAACTTAAAGTTTAGTTTTCAAGTTTATTGTCACTTAAGATAGCTATGTTTTCCTGAATTTAAAAGCCTAGACGCAATCCAATTTCTTAGTTTTTAAATTGAAGTTTTATATTCATCTTAATCCTATTTTTAGATGACATAATTTTAATTAAATGTCGTATAGAATGTCAAAAACTTAATTTTACAATTATTTAGCGAATTTCCAAAGGAGTTATACGCTTATGAGATTATGGAAGGGAGAAGTGGAGGTGTTTGAGAAGAGACTTAATGATCAAGAATATATATATTATATATATATATATATATATATATATATATATATATATATATATATATATATATATATTTTTTTTTTTTTTTTTATGTTTCTCTAGTAATCACTACTAGAGGCCGTTTATTTTCAGCACGTTCCACAACTGTATTACATGCCTTTTAAAAACAAATATGTATAAATCTGGTTTTTTCTTCCTAATATTTTTTTCTTCTTTTGGTTAAAAAGTGTTGAATGTTTTCAATCGGATATTTTCATTCAAATTAAAATGTTGAGATTCATAAAGTTTCTTTTCCTTTTTTTTTTTAATGATTCCAATCTGATATTTTATATATATATATATATATTATATATATATATATATATAATATATATATTTTTTTATCATTACAGTGGAATGGAATCAACTAGTTGTTATCTATACATGAATATGCCTAGGAATTGGCGAAATATAATACCTTCAAACAAAGAACTGTCCCATTTGGTCCCTCTTATCAATCACCTCAATCTATACCCATATATATTTCTAAGCTTTAATTATCCTGAGACTATAACATCCTAGATATATGGGTACCTTGTAATTCCGTCTTGGTCAAATGTAGCGAGGCCTAAGTTGTAATGCTTTTTTTATACCATCCCTTTATTAATTTTAGTTTGATCAAATTAGCGGAGTGTTTTTAAGTTTGAGGAGTATTTTCAAATTGAATTTAGGCGCCAAACAGTTGGGTATAACTGTGGCAACACTGATTTATTTTATTTCCGTTTATTTTATTATTTACCTTGATTCTTTTTATTTCCTTCCTTATTTAAAGTTTAGAATATTTTTTTATGAGTGGTATGTATAATTGTGAGACTAGAATAAGTAAATTTTGTAAATATGTACTGTCTTTTTGTCGTTTAGGAAGGTTATAAGGTGTGATTGAGGTTACATTGTGAGCAGCAGGTGTTACACATATTTGCTTGTGTTTGTTGAGTGCTAGTTTTGCCTTTTTCTAAGGGATTATAAAACTAATCTTTGTTAGTAAACATACTTGAGAACGTTGTTCTCATATCTAAAGTTTGAGAGAAACCAGTGCAACGAGAATTATATTCTAACCATTAGCAGTGTGTAACCTGAACTTTGCTTAATGAATCAAACCTGAACTTTTCATCAAGTGTCAAGAAGGCGAGTGGAACTTATTTGACATCCTATAGAATTTTTCAAGTATTTACAAAGGCTTTTCAAGGCGAAGTGCTATACAATATCTCTTGTTTAAATAAACAAGTTCATATATAATATTTCATAAAAAGAAATTATCTTTTAATATACTTTTACTATTTATTCACTATTTATCATTTTTATAGTAAAATTTCCATGAGGCTTATAAATGAATATTTCCATAGAATAAGTTTAATAAAATACATTTTCATAAAATTTAAATTGTCACAAAAGCTTTGTGCCATGTTTGTCAGAGTATAAATATACTATTATGATTTTTATATTTTCATATACCATATATTATATAATTTATATATTATATAAATAAAAGAGGATTGAAGTCTTGTGTCATGCCTGGCAGAGTATTTACTTAGAAAAATAACAGAGCTCATACAAACCGCTGACTTGATGCATTGAGAAATGTAATAAAATGGTATATTTCAAAAAAATTAAATCGTTTCAATGAAGGGCTTAAATGAAAAGGTCTACAAAGCAAGGGACGAGTCTGACCCTTTAAGAGGCAACATTATTCCCTCTGAAAGAGGGGATCTGTGGATGGGCAATAGGGTTACTCTATAGAGGCAACACAGAATGCTTTTTTAGGGCCATGAGGATACTTAGTAGAACTAATTTAAGTTACGGTCCTACGGAATACATTTTCCAAGTAAATTAATTATTCTCTAACTAGTTTTTCTAACTCTCTTTACATAAAACTTTACAGAGAAACATTAATAATTATTTTTATTTAAAATATTATAAAATCAAAAATTACATTTTATACTTCTTTTTTCTCTATAATAAGAGGGTAAGGGCCCTTTGGCCGCTACGCAACCTTAGTGCTTCGCAGTCTCGTTCCGGAAGCACTAAGGCATATAAATTCCAGGACATTTTAAGGTCTGGATTACTTCTCTTCTTGATAGCAAATTTTCTAAGAAAAGGTCTCTGGCGTCATTTGTTGCTTAACAGTCTAAAGCCTCTCATATTAATCTTTATAAGACACCCGACTTATGAACAGAGTGAGATATATATACATATAAATATATATTAATATATATATATATATATATATATATATAAATATATATATATATATATTATATATATATATATATATATATATATATATATATATATATATATATATATACAGGGTGGTCCAGCTAAGAAGGACAAGACCTTTTTCTCGGAAACTATAACAGCTAGAAGGATGCAGTTTTTCGGCGTTGGATTCAATGTAATAGTGAGCAGACGAGAAAAAATCCGTTTTCGGGCGCGCTTCGCGCCTGTCATAGAGATGTTAATGCTAACTTCTTTAATTTTATAGTTAGGTATAGGAAACTTTTTTTTGTTCTTTAAAGAATGAAAAATAAGGAAGATTAGTGAAGACCGCATCAAAATCGGACAATTTTTAACCGAGCTATGATGAAAAAAACATTTTTTTTAATTTAGCTCACTTCGGCGCCATTTGAATGATGTTGCATTTAAATAAAATTTATTATATGGACATATTTTTAAACTAGAAACATTGCTTTAATAAAACAAATTCACAAGTTGTTATTCTAACCTCATTTTTAGGTGTAAAATAGTCGTTAAACATAACAAAAACAAAAAAAAATATGGTTTTTCTAAGATACCATGAAAAGTAAGATAGGGAGCTATAGTTTTTAAGGTTTTTACAGTTAGCCAACATAAAAAGCAACAAAATGAGTCCAATTTTAACAAATTCGCTCCACAATTTCAAAAGTTATTACTAATAAATCTCTTAAAATTGCCAAAAATGGAATATTTTTTATAGTTTACCACCCTATTGTTGATATTTAATGGAACTGCAACGTCATCATACCTTGTGATCTTTATTGCAGCTTGTATAAGGATTCCAGAACGCCTAAAAACACTTATTTTTGTTCATTGGTTGTGGAGAAATGACGATTATGGTGATTTTCGTCAATCGTAGAATGCAGATTAGAGGTACCTTGCAAAAACCAAGTAAAATCCTTCATAAAAGTTAATAAAAAATTGATTTTGATGATAACTAGTTCGTTTTTAGGGGTGAAGGACCAATAAATAGCAAATCAGACAACTAGACTGTTAAGTGATATTTTACTGCTGCGGAATTTTGTTTATTAACCACAATGAAAACCATTCAATTTTATTTCCGGAGCAATCATTCATACTTTTACAAAATTAAGGTAAAATAATATAGGGACTTGGGGACCTACGGCCGAGGTGGATGGGGACCTACGGCTCAATTAGGTGGTCATCAAGGTCACCAGACTTGACCCCACGCGATTTTTCCGGTGGGGCTATTTAAAGGACAAATTTCCGCAGCAATGAAATATCAATTTACAGTCTAGTTGTGTGATTTGCTATTTAAAATCGCGTGGGGTCAAGTCTGGTGACCCTGATGGCCACCTAATTGAGCCGTAGGTCCCAATATTATTTTACCTTAATTTTGTAAAAGTATGAATGATTATTTATTAATCTTGTGTTTTAATTTCTTTAAACTAAGTTAAATGAAATTATTCATACAAAAAATCGACTCTTTTTTTTATAAATGCGCAACTAAACGTAAATAGTATAAATAATGATAATTTATTGCTCCGGAAATAAAATTGAATGGTTTCATTGTGGTTAATAAACAAAATTCCGCAGCAGTAAAATATCACTTAACAGTCTAGTTGTCTGATTTGCTATTTATTGGTCCTTCACCCCTAAAAACGAACTAGTTATCATCAAAATCAATTTTTTATTAACGTTTATGAAGGATTTTATTTGGTTTTTGCAAGGTACCTCTAATCTGCATTCTACGATTGACGAAAATCACCATAATCGTCATTTCTCCACAACCAATGAACAAAAATAAGTGTTTTTAGGCGTTCTGGAATCCTTATACAAGCTGCAATAAAGATCACAAGGTATGATGACGTTGCAGTTCCATTAAATATCAACAATAGGGTGGTAAACTATAAAAAATATTCCATTTTTGGCAATTTTAAGAGATTTATTAGTAATAACTTTTGAAATTGTGAAGCGAATTTGTTAAAATTGGACTCATTTTGTTGCTTTTTATGTTGGCTAACTGTAAAAACCTTAAAAACTATAGCTCCCTATCTTACTTTTCATGGTATCTTAGAAAAACCATATTTTTTTTTGTTTTTGTTATGTTTAACGACTATTTTACACCTAAAAATGAGGTTAGAATAACAACTTGTGAATTTGTTTTATTAAAGCAATGTTTCTAGTTTAAAAATATGTCCATATAATAAATTTTATTTAAATGCAACATCATTCAAAATGGCGCCGAAGTGAGCTTAATTAAAAAAAATGTTTTTTCATCATAGCTCGGTTAAAAATTGTCCGATTTTGATGCGGTCTTCACTAATCTTCCTTATTTTTCATTCTTTAAAGAACAAAAAAAAGTTTCCTATACCTAACTATAAAATTAAAGAAGTTAGCATTAACATCTCTATGACAGGCGCGAAGCGCGCCCGAAAACGGATTTTTCTCGTCTGCTCACTATTACATTGAATCCAACGCCGAAAACTGCATCCTTCTAGCTGTTATAGTTTCCGAGAAGAAGGTCTTGTCCTTCTTAGCTGGACCACCCTGTATATATATATATATATATATATATATATATATATATATATATATATATATATATATATATATATAATATTTATATGTATGTATGTATGTATGTATGTATATATATTTATATACATTTTTTCGGACATATATTTTTGGTATCAACGTTCGTCATCCGACTGACCTCAAAAATTATTTTTATGATAAAAATTCGCTAAAAAAAATCAAAGTCTACGAACCAAATAGAATAAAAGAGAGTAAAATAAAATGTAGATGTGCAAGGTTGATAAAAACCCTAGAGACGCTAGCTCACTCTGGTGTTGTAAAGAAAAACATCACTTACCGTACTTTACAAGACTACATCTTTCTTTACCACTCTCTTGTGACTTGTCTAAACACCTCATTTTGTTTTGTTTTACAGCTTCTTTGCTGTACCATATGTTTCACATAATCAATTCCCTAATTATATTACTATGCTTCTATATTTCCCATTATAGAAGGAAGCATTGTAATAGCAAAAAATGTTGCATTCCTTTTTTAACAAATAATTTATCTTATCAGAAAATAACACTCATGAGGTTGTTATGGCGACGATAGTGGAGAAAAAATTATTATTTTCAACTTTGAAAAAAAATCTTATAATACATTTTTTCTATTTTCACTTAAATTGAGATATCGACTTAGCCTTGACTTAAATTAGACTTAAACCAAGTCTTGTAGACTTAGCTTTTAAGTCTAGTTTCTAAGTAGTCTTGTAACCTAAATGCCATTTCAGCATAATAAAGAAACTAATTATACTAAAGCTGCTAACTTATAAGTAAAAATGAATGAAGTAAATGTGTTGAAAACTTCATTAAATACAACAAGCATAATTGTTTAAGAAAATGATACAGTTATTAAATGTTTACAAAGAGATAAAAATAATAGCTATAATTAACCATAATTAGAACTATTAAGGGAAACTTAAAACTGCAGTTAATGTAGAATTAAATTATACCACGTTTTCTAGCTGAAAAATAAATTTCTCGATAAAGAAGGAGTTAGCATTGCATAAAATAAAAAAAAAAGATGTGGTGGCAATGTTAAGTTCTTAAAAATTAAAGCTACTTAGCTATATAAAGTGTGATTTTATTGCTGTATAATAGTAGAAGTTTTTTATTGAAGATGTCAACAAGTCAACAAAAATAATAAAGTTAAATAAAATGAAAAAACTGAATATTTAGATTTGCCCAGAGTGACGGCTATATAGTTGCACAAAGTTTTGCTCTACGGTCGCTGGCTTCTAAAAAGAATTATTTTATACTTTTCCTCATGTATACCGTAGGTATATAGAAAAATTATTGTGTTTGCAACAAAATCCGAAACTGATATTTTACCTGCATCATTTGTTTCGGGTGATTTCATGACTTCCTCAATGGTTTTCACAAAATTTGTCAGTCCGTTGTGTGTGTGTGTGTATGTGTATTTGTAAAAAATTATTATTTTCAACTTTGAAAAAAAATCTTATAATACTTTTTTTCAAAGTATATGACAAGTATGACATATATGATAAGTATATGTCTGTTATCATCGTAGCTCCCAGAGTATTTAATTTATACTAGAGTATTGAAACTTGACACAAAAATCACTCTTTAGGTTGAATCCGGAAAACCATTTTTTAAGACGTCATTAACCAACAATGATGATCCCGCAAAAATTTCGAAAAATCATAAAAGCTTTGATTAATTTAATGTTTAGCATGCACGCTTTTGGTCATGTTTAGGACCAAGAAATGATACAAGTTTCATCACTTTAACAGCATCAGTTCTTTTGTATTCTTTATGACTTGTATATAATTATTTATTTAATTGTATTTTTTCTTAATTGTTATTTTTGTAAAAAGGGTAATTTTACCACTTATTGTATTAATAAATAAATATATTTTAAAAATTGTTGAAAAATGAAAAATAATATAATTAGGTTGAGATTTACAATACCTAAGTTTTGTTTAAATACGGCAAGGATATCTACGGTTTTTGTAGGATCATAAAAGCTAAGCAACACTATCCGAGGTCAGTGCTGAAAATAAAACTGCAAGAGGACAAGCGATGCGAGTCCATCGCACCGCACCTGTTTTTAACTATAATCCTCTGCTTAAATGTTTATTTACACATAAAATCTGCGTTATTCCAAAAGCTAGCCGACCTTAAGGAATGAATATATGTAATAAAATAAAGTGTAAGCTCTATGTATTAATGTGCTTACTTCTAAAATGAAACTTCTAAAACGAACTTCTAAAATTAATTAAAATTAAAATTATTTTCCAGATAGTACAACCTCAGCTAAAGACTGATTTCTTACTAAGTTTCAACTCTCTAGCTTAAATACACTGGGAGTTACGCTAACAGACACGCATACACACACAAACACATACAAGCAAACATGTTTGAGAAAATCACTCAGTAGGCCTTAAAACTCCTGAAACGTGTATTTCCGGATTATTCGCAAACAGAATACTTCTCCTATATACTTACGATATAAATGAGGAAAAGAAAAAAATATATAAGTAAATATACAAATAGTGCACATCCTCAAAGTATATAGTATTATAGCAGTGTTATTTTAGCTTTATTAGTTGAAGTTGATAAAAGAATATATTTTTTAGAAGCTAACTCGATAAGACTGTTCACGAGAAGCTCTAGGGTTCAATAGGCTGTTTTCTTCCTGGTTAGATTTCTCTTCTTCGGGATGAAAATATCTTCCCGCAATTTTTCTTGGTGTTTGTTTATTTTCTTATCTTATTTTCTTCTGTTGTACAAAAAGTTTTTTTTTTATCGAAAGTTGAAGAAAAGAAAAAAGTTATTTTTGTAGTATTAATCTTTTACTTTTTTTCTTCAAAAGAGGGCATAAGAGGAAAAAGTCGGCAAAATATGATATAGAATATATTTCGGTTATATTTGTGATTTAAAATAAGTCTTTAAATATTTATAAGAATAAAATTGTAGGAAAAAAGTATAGCGAATTTGGGGATTGAAAGTGTGGGGTTTTCTGAAAAATCTTTTTCAAATATATAGTGATGAAAATACAAAGTATGCATTGCATTGGTATATATTCAGAGAAATCATGATATGCAAATAAACTAGAGACGATACTGCAGGACCAATTTGACAAATCTGCTTTACCGCAGGGTAAAAAGCATTCTGGTGCTTAGGTCCGCAGTTTGGGTGAATTTCCTTTAAAATGCATACAGTCTTCCTCGACAATCCACTGCTTGCCTAATTTTCCAATTAGGCAAGCAATGGATAGCTAGGACAACATAAGCAATAGCATTAATTTGTTAATAAACTTATCCGGATTGATCAAAGGAAATGAGCGTAATTATGCCATAGAATATACGAAACTATAGTCATCATTCCGACATCGGCAACGCATATATAGCATCGAGGTCTTATACTGCTCTGTTTATGCTAATTTTAGAGCATTTTCTTTGAAAATCCGGAAATTTAAGTAACAAATTGTGACACTACTGCTCAGTTTATAAAGCATATGACAGAAAATTAAGCAAAAACTGATTGTTGAGCAAGAGACGTATTTCTAAGGAAATTGCCCAGGTTGCAGATCTCCGTGACAGAAATATTTTGTAGTTATTAACTTATACAGTGTAAATATGGCGATGAAACATTATTGCCAGTACTATGTTTCGAACCTGGAAACCTTGCTTGTTTCGAACCCTGGCTTTGAGTACTTCGGCTTGTCGAATTAGGTCCGTACCCATCGCTCCAAAAACGCCATCCTACTCAACATCTCTAAAAAAACTGTCTAGCGACAGTTTTTTTAGGTTTTCTACTTATTTATTATGTTTTTACTTTTCCTCATTTACACAATAAGAGAAGTATTGTGTTTGTGAAAAATCCGAAACTAGGATGTCACCAGAATTATCCGTTTTAGGTATTTTTAAGGCTTCCTAAGTGATTTTTACTAAGTGATTGGTCTTTATGTGTGTGCGTCTGTCATCATCGTAGCCTCCAGTGTATTTATGCTTGAGAGCTGATACTTTGTACAAAAATTATTCTATAGGAGCAGTTGTGCTATCCGGAGACTTTTTTGATGTCATTAAACCGCAAAACCCGTTTTATCTTATTATCAGTATAGTTCAATTTTCATTATATGACTTGTACGTTTTTAAAAGAAATCTAAAAAATCAAAAAATAATCCAATCGAATTGAAATTTAGTACAAGGGAATATCATTACTTGATAAATAAGTACACCACGTTTCGTTTCATTACGATTAGTATATCCATGATTTGTGTTGGATTATAAAAGTTAAGCAGCACCGAGCGTTGTCAGTGCCTGGATGGGTGAAATGAATGTATTTACTATCTGAGGACGAGCGAATTGAGTCCGAAGCAATGAGGATGAGTGATGCGAGTCCGAAGCAATGAAGGATACGAGTCCGAAGCAATGAGATGAGTGATCCGAAGCAATGAGGATGAGTGATACGAGTCCGAAGCAATGAGGATGAGTGATACGAGTCCGAAGCAATGAGGATGAGTGATACGAGTCCGAAGCAATGAGGATGAGTGATACGAGTCCGAAGCAATGAGGATGAGTGATACGAGTCCGAAGCAATGAGGATGAGTGATACGAATCCGAAGCAATGAGGATGAGTGATACGAGTCCGAAGCAATGAGGATGAGTGATACGAGTCCGAAGCATTCCGAAGCATGTGATAGTGCAATAGGATGAGTGATACGAGTCCGAAGCAATGAGGATGAGTGATACGAATCCGAAGCAATGAGGATGTGATACGAGTCCGAAGCAATGAGGATGAGTGATACGAGAAAGCAATGAGGATGAGTGATACGAGTCCGAAGCAATGAGGATGAGTGATACGAGTCCGAAGCAATGAGGAGTGATACGAGTCCGAAGCAATGAGGATGAGATACGAGTCCGAAGCAAATGAGGATACGATCCCGATACGAGTCCGAAGCAATGAGGATGAGTGATACGAATCCGAAGCAATGAGGAGAGTGATGACGAGTCCGAAGCAATGAGGATGAGTGATACGAGTCCGAAGCGATACGAGTCCGAACAATGAGGATGAGTGATACGAGTCCGAAGCAATGAGGATGATAGTAGCGAATCTGAAATGAGGAAAAGCTCCAGAGTACTGCGCGTCCGTTTTTTCAATTCTTTGATCACTCACAGTGGTTTTTTTTTCCAAAAGATATAAATAAGAACCTTTTTCCCGTATCGACTCCGGACCGTTATCTTTCATCTCACAGGCCCAAAAGACATCCAAAACGACTCTTACGAGAAATATGTTGTTTACTTGCCATATTCTTAGGTGACCTCTGCGAAGAGAACGAATGTATTTACTATCTGAGGACGAGCGAAACGAGTCCACAGTAGTTAAGGATACGCGTAGCTAATGCGATGTGTTAAAGGAAACTCCCAAGTTACCCGATTTTTAAAAGTATTTCTCGAGTAGATAATACTTCTTTTCCCTTTTAGCGTTTAAATAATTATTTTTTATTATAATGTAATATTATATTCGTTGTGACTGTTCACCATTTAAAATAAATTCATCATTCAAGAAAATTATTGTTTTAAAGTGAAAATTTAACCAAGTTAGTAAGAGTAGAAGAGCGCTAAAGTCAAAAGAGAGAAAGAAAATAAGATGGAAATTTAGAGTAAAATAAGCTAGAAAGATAAAGCTGCTTTTCCGCTTAAAAAAGTAATGCCTGGGAAAGAAAAGGCAGGCAAAGTAATACTAGGAAAGCAACTATAAAAGATGAGATTAAAGATGACACTTTTCTCTTAGCGAAAATCTCAGGCAAAACCATTATACCAAATTTAAGCGGTGTTAAAAAATTTGTTGTCGTAATTTTTTTTCAGGGAAAGGGTCTTTAAAAGGAATTTTCATTTCTAAATTTAAATTTAATTCGAAAATAAAGATTTTTATAGAGCTTAGAATTTTTTATATAGACTCAAAATTTTTTGAATTGTTTTTAACTTTAAATCAATGTCAAATACGAAATTTATTCTTTCACAAAAATCTGTATTAATAAATGTACACAATAGACAGGATTCTAAACTGGATCTTAATCTAGTTTTAAAAACTTTTAAAGCTTTTTTAAAAACAAGTATTATGAAAATTGGTGGTGAGGGGCTTTTATTTTGTTGGGTAACTAAAAATTATGTTTCCCTGTCTCATGTCGTGACAGAGAATAAATTTCGCTGTGTGATTTTTCCTCATTTTGGCTGAGTCATTATTGTAGGTTTATGACGTACATAATAGGGTTCGGGACATGAATCAGGTCAATTGTTGTACCAAGTTTCATTTCGATTTGATAATGTGGTAACTTGTAAACGTTTAAGAACAAAATCTCGTGCAAACACACACACACACACACACACACACACACACACATTATATATATATATATATATATATATATATATATATATATATATATATATATATATATATATATAAATATATATATATATATATTATATATATATATATAATATATATATATATTTATTCCAAAAAAATATACCTTCCCCCCTCCCCCCTATCCATGACCCTCAACTTCATAAGCTCATTTTTATATAAATCAGCTAAAACTTGTTAGTTTCAGCTTTAAACTTAGTCTTTTAGTCTCCAAAAGTTCTTAGCCATATAAATGGCTTTATGATTGGTGAGCTTGGTGACTTTAGTATTGCTAGGCCTGTAACCATAGAGTATAGCACTGTAAGTTGTAACTCATTTGCACAAGTAATGTTTTTAAAAAAATATTAATAACTGCTCTGTGGAGTAATCCAAGAATAGATAAATAAATAGTCTCTCCACTAAAAAGTTTGTTAATAGATTTAATAGAGAGTTAACTCACTGTGCAATATAAAGATTGGAAAGTGATCGTTACTAACGATCGTCTTAGCACTCCAGAGAAATGATTGATGATGCCGGATGCGGCAGAAAGTTAACTCTCTAATAAATCTATTAACATACTTTTTTGTGGAGAGACTTTTATTTGCCTATTTTAAAAAAAACGTGTCTCATTATTTTAAACTTTTTGACTTTTAAAAAAATATAAATTGCCATAATTTTGAAATGCCTGATATATTTTCCCCTAAATCCATTTCTTCTACCAATAGGACGTGCTTTTAATAATAAGTTTTGTTTTAATTGGTTCAGCCAACTGGACAGCAGCATGATCACAAGGACAAGAAAAATAGAGTAAACCAATAAGATCTCATAGGACCTTGTTTACAATGATGTAGTTGTCTAAAAACCATGTAGTTGTCTACAAACCATGTAGTTGTCTACAAACCATGTAGTTGTCTACAAACCATGTAGTTGTCTACAAACCATGTAGTTGTCTACAAACCATGTAGTTGTCTACAAACCATGTAGTTGTCACGTTACTTTGCCATTACAATGTTTTTTGTAGGAAGAAGCATTGTAATTGCAATTATTAATTTATTCAGTTTAATTCATTCACCAAAGATTAAACGTTTTATGCTTATCAGTTCTACATTCTACATAAATAATCTTTTAAAATCGTAGGGATTTTTTCTAAAATACCTTAATAAATAAATAATCCATGAATAATCTTCTGATTATTCATGTAGAACTCATACGCATTAAACGTTTAATCTTTGGTAAATTAATTAAACTCTACTTAAATCACCCATAATGTATAATAACCATGATTACAAACTATATAATAAGAGAACATCATTAATCATTCTTTTAGCTTAAACCTTTTAGTTAGCTATGCGTAATAACTATCCAATAAAAACATGATTTACCAATCCCTACAATTTTACACCTCTTTTATACTTATTTCTATGAACTGATTTACTTGAATATAGTTGAGTATTATAGAGATAAAAAAAAAATATTTCTAAATAAAAAATCTTTTCAAAATATTTATAATTTATTTTTATTGCTCTAAACGGAAAAATTGCATACTTGAGTTTAACACTTATATAGAATAAAAAACAAAATATGATAGTGTTGGTGGGGCATGCCCCCTGAGGGGATATCGACCCGAGGGTCCTTAAAGGAGGGGAGCTTAAGGGGCTCTTAAATCCCCAATCCGTGCCCCTCGAAGCTCAGAGTCAGCATCAATTTTACAAATCATATATTTTTTTTTAAGTTGAGCTTAGTTTAATTAAATTTCATGTAAAGAATGGTTGAAATAGGAAGGACGGTGCTAATTTTATACTTCAATTTCAAAAAGAAAAAATCGGGTACGGGTAACTTTTCCTCATAACATCGGATTCGCTTGGCTCGTCCTTTCTGCTTCGGACTCGTATCGCTCGTCCAAATTAAGTCCGTTTAAGTCCAAATTAAGTTAAGGACTCGTAAATTCACCAAATTAAGTCCGAAGGCGTGCATGAGACATCCTCAGATAGTAAATAAATCCGTTTCATTCTTAGTGGTCACCCATACAGCACTGACTACGCTCAATGCTGCTTAACTTTTATGATCCATCAAAAATCATGGATATACCTGTATTATTCAAACGAAACATGCTGTACTTAGCATGTTAAGGTATATACTTGTACTAACTTTCAACTGAATTAGATTATTTCCTTTTTTTCCATTTTTTAAAAAACATACACAAGCCATTTGTTTAAAATTGAACTAATGCTAATAATAAGACGGAACTTGGCACAAATGTTAGTCTTATACAACTATACTTATAGAATGATTTTTCTACCCAGTTTCAACTTTCTAGCATAAATACAGTAGGAGCTACAATGATGACACACACATATAGACTGACAACTTTGTGAAAACCTCTCAGGAGGTCTTAAAAACGCCTGAAACTGATCATTCCGGTGACATCCCATTTTTCCGGACTTTTTTGCAAACACAATACTTATCATATATACTTATGGAATAAATGAGGAAAAGTAAAAAGAACAAAATACAGCGATAGGTTTGCCGGTACACCTCCTCTCGTTCTCTTGAGGAATATCTTTTAATAGAAACTGCAACTGATATGCTCCACTTATGATATATTTTATCCCCAAAAAGAATCCGACGTTTCGCTACCAGTACGGGAGGTATCTTCAAGCATGACAATAACCGCGGTACACTACGTTGTTTATTAAGTAGTCCACTCGTGATATCAACTAGCAGAGTTAAGAATTAAGAAATTAATTTAAAAAAAAATAAAATGATGGAGATTAGGAAAACCAATAGTTCAAGAGCCAGACCTAAAAAATGTAACTCTTTTTGTACTACTTAAAACCAAATTTTTTTTAAAATGTACCTTAAATTATGAAGGAAAAGCATAATCTAGAGTGCCTATTCAGAGTAGAACCCTTCATATAAATGTGCTCGCTCAAAATATTAGAAAACCCGCATAATTTCCAGTTTTCTTGAAATAAGTGGTTTCCTGTAAGTCGTGTGCAAAACATAGAGAGAACTTTTTTTCAGGCTGATAAAATTTTCTATAAAGCGAGTGTTTTTAAATACAATTAAAGTTATGAAATTTGTTAAATGGCCAAAAAATGCACAAAAAGCCAATATTTTTCCAAAGGAATTCGCTGACTTTGCATAAATTAAGATTCATAACTTTGATTGCAGTTATCCGATTTTAATGATTAAACACTCGCTTTATAGAACATTTTATCACTTTTAAAAAATGTTCTCTTCATCATGATTTAAGGTATATTTTCAAAATAATTTGGTTTGAAGTAGTACAAAATGAGTCACATTTTTTCAGGTCTGACTCTTAGACTATAAGTGTGATATCTTTGAACAACAGTAGTAGTAGTAGTTAATGCTCCAATTATGACTAAAACGGTGTTGCAAAGGGAGATGAATCTTTAAATTTTTATTAATTGTTTATGTTAAAAAGATTGAACTTTGATTTGACCTCTGATTTAATACTGAATAAACTCCCTTGTCTAGGATAGATAGTTTTGTTTTGGAATTTAATACTTCCTTTGTTTAAATATTTAATTTTTTTATAGTTTTATTGTTGTCACTTAAACTAGCTTTATCTTTGTTTACGGTTTTATAAATTAACTTTCACCTAGTTTTATACTGAGTTTTTAGTACTAGTTTGATCTTCACATGTGATGTGTCTAGTTTACCTACCTACCTTATTACCGTCAAACATTCACTTGTGCGATCTCTAAAATTCATGAAGACCAATTCATCATAATTACCTATTTCTACCGGCTAACCACTAGTGGCGTCCTTCATCAGAACCATAATTTTGGAGCCAAACTCAAATTCTTACGGCATCTCAGACCAATATCTGGGTAAAATTCATAAATTGTTGACATCGAAGATTGGTGAGTTAAATTTTACCATTACCGACCAAATTTGGCCTAATTATCAAAATAGGTTGAATTTGACATTAACTAGTAGCAGCTGCACCATCTTAACCTGATTGGCTTAGCAGTTATTGATGGACATATAAATGCTACAGATAACGACTCTTTTGATTTATGGAGAACCAGTACAAGTGTAATCCGATGATAACTTGATAAAACCTTGTTATCTCTTGAAGTTTTTTACCGTATTCGTACCGAATGACCGATCGGGATCGTGAATGGTGTATTAGACATTTTATCGGGTGCTAGTGACAACAATTTTGGGTGAAATTTTATTTATTTATTTTTTGGATCCATTTATAACTTGTTTTAATATTCTTAAATTTTTGAAAGGCCTTAAATTAAAATTAAATAATACTTTGTATGATTATAAGTAGTTATTTCCTCAAACTTTATTCTCAAGCTTAACATGCATTGCGGGTCTAGTATTCTTGATTTTGGTTTTAGATATTATCCGTTATTCAACTTGTAGTTTTATTTTAATTTTGGACCTAATTGAAGTTAATTGTATGATTTCTTTTAATTTTATACCATGCAATGCAGGTTTAGCCTAACTAATATCTATTATCTATAAAAAACTTCTTTAACAATAACTTCCTTTTTTATTTTTTTTTCTTTATTGAGTAGGGAATTACTATAATTTGTTACATGATCCTTTTAAGACCTGCTACGCGGGTTTAGCATTAAGATTATCTAAAACTATTAAGATTTTCACTTAATTTCTAGTTAACCTTATTTTTCACTTTATTTTTAAGATTTTGATATTCAAATATAATTTTTTGAACTTAAATCTTTATTTTTTATGAACTTCTCTGTCCTTTTTCTTATCTCTAATTTTATCTTGAACCTTGATCTAGTAGTGCGGGTAATTGGGTGTGCTTGCATTCCCCCTCCTGGCTACATTTGCTGGTCCTTCGAGCCGGATAGAGTAGCTACCTCTAATAGCCTATATTATTTTTACCTGAAAATCTTAATAGTGTTTTTTGACCTTTTGACCAATTTTTTAGATTATTACCTATCTTTCTTTAAATTCGTTAGCAACATAGCGCCTGCTATTTATGTGCCTTTCTAATACGTTCTTTACCTCCCTTAAATTATTGTTATTGAATTATCATTATTATTATTTATAAATTTTTTACCGTACTTATAATTGTTTATTTACATTTTCAGTTAACTAGTAATTATGCCTCCAAAAACTCCACCATTTCCTTCCCTTCCTGTCTCTCCCGGACTTACTTTTGAACAGCAGGTAAGACTTCTTAGAGGCAAGATAGGATTATTGCGCAGGGAGATCACCGAAATAGCTACAAAGGGAAATGAAGCTCAAATCCGACCATGTGAAGTCAACATGTTTCGAGGAATGTTCCGGACTGTAGATGCCGCTTACCAAAAAGCACAACAGACTTGGGACTCATTGTTAGAACTGTATGTTGTGAATAATAAAGAAGATGAGTTCCCAAGTCTCAACGATACAGCTAATTTTGAGGCAATAAAGGAAAGTTATTATGAATATAACTATGTTTTTGAATCTTTAAAACCTACACCACAAGCTCCAGTATTGCCATCTTTAGACCTCTCTAACATTACTGTTCAGCATGTCAATTCTTCAAAAACCCACCTGCCTGATCTTAATATACCAACCTTCTCAGGGAATCTGTCTGAGTGGATCACTTATCGCGATACCTTCAAATCTATGGTCCACAATGATCCAGTTCCAACCGACATGGCTAAATTTCATTATTTAGTTGGATCTCTTTCCGGAGAGGCTAAGAAGGTTATAAAATCGATTGAATTAAAAGAGTCAAATTATAACCAAGCTTGGGAAGCATTATTATCACATTATGATAATAAACGTCGTCTCGCTTCAAACCATCTGCAACAATTATTTAATTTCAAACCTATTGAGGGTAGACCAACCGCTGCTAATCTGAATGAGTTTTTGCTGACCGTAGGGGAGAGTATAACCTCTTTTGAAAACCTAAACATCGCTAACCCAGGTAAGTTTATCCTGTTTGAAATTGCGATTAAGTGTCTTGACCAAGGTACTCGACAAGCTTTTGAGTATGAAAATGCGGAAGTCGATTTTCCTACCTTTGACATGCTCAGAAAGTTTGTGAAGAAAAAGGCTCTGGCCTTATCGTTAGCTGGTCCTTTACATTCATCTTCTTCTAAACCGAGTTCTCATCACAAACCTATAAAACAACCGAATAAGTACCAACCTAAAACGACACCACCATCTTCTACTGGGACTACATTAGTTGCTACACCAGGACCTCCACCTCAACAAAACCGACCATTTCAAAATCAAAGCCCGTCTGAACGAAAGCCTTTCCAGTGTTATGTATGCAAGGGTCCTCACACAATCTGCCAGTGTTCAAATTATAATTCAGCCACACCTGCTCAGCGTTGGGAAATGCTAAAGCACTTTAAGGGGTGTACCAACTGCCTGAGCCTGTACCATAAGAAACAGCAGTGCAACTCTACTTTCCGTTGTAGATTGTGCTCAAAAGATCATCATACAAGTCTCCACCTTGACAGACCTGCCCAGTCAACATCATCGGCTTCAAATCAGTCACCACCGGCTGGGACTAATCGTTCAAATGTGAATCAACCAACCACGACACATGTATGTAATCAAGTTACTGCTAATACTTCTAAGACGTCAGAAGTTTTGTTATCAACAGTTCTGGCTCAAATTAAGGACTCGTCTGGAAATTTTCAACCTATCAGAATGCTGATTGATAGTGCAAGTCAACAGTCATTAATTTTAAAATCATGTGCAGATCGCCTTGGGCTAAAGCCTAAAGGGCCGAATAGAACTATATCTGGCCTTAGCCAAGCTTTAACCACTGTAGAAGGGTCCATCTTATGCACTCTTAGACCATCAGGCGACCAACCATCAATCTTCCAGACAGAGGCTATGGTCTTAAAAGATTCTATGACACCCCTTCTTCCTCAACAAGCTTTACCGGAACATCTTATTAAGGAGTATCTTAACTATAATTTGGCGGATCCAGAGTTTTACAGACCTAATGAGATAGAGTTTATATTGGGAGCTGCGCTATGTGGAGATTGTTCAAGGACCTCAATTAAAATCAAAGATGGTGCTCCACATATTATGCAAACAGCTTTTGGCATCGTACTATTAGGAGAGTTTACCCGAGATACACCTCATTCACATAGTGTGTCTGTAGCAGTGACTGACCACCAAGATATAGGCAACATCATTAAGAGTTTCTGGGAAGTTGAAGAAGTGTGTGCACCAACCATAAATTGGTCCGTAGAAGAGTTGAAATGCGAAGATCATTATAACAACACTACCTATCGTTTGGAGAATGGTAGATACGTTGTCTCGTTACCGTTTAGAGATAATGCTATCTTGGGACCATCAAAACCCATGGCTCTAAAACGACTTTATGCTCTTGAACGAAAACTTAGTCGCGACCCAGAACTTGCTGAAGAATACCGTAAGTTTATGAAGGAGTACGAAGATCTGGGCCACATGCGACCTACCAGAGAACCTGCATCTTATATTATACCACATCACGCAATAATTCGACGTGATAAACCAACCTCAAAACTTCGAGTCGTCTTTGATGCCTCCGCGTCTACATCCAATGGATCTTTAAACGATCATCTTCTAGTAGGACCAAAACTTCAAGCAGACATCTGTGATATAATGCTTAACTTTCGTCGTTATCCAGTAGTGTTTGTCACGGGACGTTGTGAAGATGTATCGCCAAATTCTGGTGAGAGAAGAGGACCGTAGATACCAACATATTCTTTGGCGGCCACATCCAGATCGTGAAGTTCAGGAGTATGAGCTAATGACAGTTACATATGGTTTATCGTGTGCACCATATCAAGCTTTAAAGACCTTTAAACGTGCTGCTTCCGATGAAATGGATAAATACCCTCTAGCTGCTCATGTTCTCGCCAATGATGCGTATATGGATGATGTGGTTACTGGTGCGTTTAGCCTTTCTGAAGCATTGACCTTAAAAGAGCAATTGATCAATCTATTATCGAGTTGTGGATTCGAATTAAGCAAGTGGGCGAGTAACTGTGATGAGCTCATCTCCTCCACTACCGAAACCTCAAATACCGAACCTTTTATTATTCCTGATGAAGGCAACGTTTCAATTAAGATTTTAGGATTACGTTGGAACCCTGTCCAGGATGTGTTCTTTTACCAGGTCGAACCACCTGAATTTGTCCCGACCAAAAGATCAATCCTTTCTAACATCGCTCGTATTTACGATCCCCTGGGTTACTTAGCTCCAAGTATTTTCTACGCTAAGACAATTCTTCAATTAACATGGTTAGCTAAGATAGACTGGGATGACTCAGTCTCAGAAAATATAGCTCAATTGTGGGAAGAATTTATTTTAGATTTAAGAAATATCGAAAAAATATCCATCCCTCGCTACCTGCTTCCTCATGTAGATAGTGAAAACCATATTGTCGGCTTCTGTGATGCTTCACAACGTGGGTACTGTGCAGTGCTGTATCTGCGATCGGAGCATGCAGGTTTGACTAAAGTATCGCTTTTGAAATCAAAAACTAAGTTAGCTCCAACCAAACCGATGACCGTTCCTAGGCTGGAGTTATGCGGAGCTCTCTTGTTGTGTGAACTATTGAAGTCAATTTACAAACTTAGAAGTTCGCTTAATATCGAGAAAATAACATTGTTCACCGATTCGACTATCGTGCTTTGCTGGCTGCGTAGCGATCCTAGCCTGCTAAAAACTTTTGTACAACACAGAATTGTAAAAATCCACTAACAAAGAATGGTGGCATCACATCAGCACGGATCAAAATCCAGCTGATTGTGGCTCACGCGGTTTACTTCCATCTGCTCTGTCACAACACGATCTTTGGTGGCATGGACCGTCATGGCTTTATCTTCCAATGTCTGAGTGGCACATCTCTTCTACTATTGACCCTCCTAATGATCTACCAGAAATCAAAACAACGTTAGTTACCGTGGAAACTTCGATAGAATTTGATATGATTTCTTTTACCGAGAAGTTTGACAGATATGTAACTCTTATTAGATTCTGGGCGTATGTTCGTCGTCTGCTAGCAGATTGGCGCCCTCATGCTTCGCTCAGGAAAGGACCGATTACTACCGAAGAGTTTACCGAAGCTAAGTTTGACGTTATAAAAAATCTTCAGCGGAGATATTTTCCGGAAGCTTTCAGTGATCAGTTGAAACCGTCTGCATTACTCAACAGCCTTAATGCGTTTCTTGATAAAGAAGGAGTTCTCAGGGTGGGCGGCAGGCTAAAGCATAGCTCTTTACCATACGAACGTAAGTTTCCCATCTTGCTACCAAATAAATCTTATTTTGCCAAACTTGTTGTCGATCATCACCACCTAGTTCATTGTCATGCTAATGTGTCTGCTCTTCAAGCTATCATTAGAACTTCATACTGGATTCCATCAGACCGAAGCCTTATCCGTCATCGTATTTTCAAATGCCTCAAGTGCTTCAAATCGAAGAAACTCAGCTCACCACCTTTCATGGGAAATCTGCCATCGTCTCGATTTTCAGAAGTTCGACCGTTCTATAAAGTGGGAGTAGACTTTGCGGGTCCGTTTAGTTGTCGCGAATCGAACCGAAGAAATGCACATTCGTACAAAACCTATTTATGTTTATTTATCTGTCTTTCCACAAAAGCAATGCATCTCGAAGTTTGCACTGCCTTGTCTACGGAATCGTTTCTTAACGCACTAGACCGATTAATCTATCGAAGAGGAGTACCATCATTGATCGTTTCAGACTGCGGAACTAATTTTGTGGGGGCAGCAAATTATCTTCGAGACATCTATGCTTGGTTTGAGGACAATAAAACACATGAATCTATTATAAATTATGTTTCATCTAAGGGCGTTAAATGGACGTTCAACCCCCCATACTCTCCTCATTTTGGAGGAATATGGGAGGCTGGCGTGAAGTCTACTAAATCATTGTTAACAAAGGTGCTAGGCTCTCAAACCTTTACTCTAGAGGAACTTAACACCATGCTTGTTAAAATTGAGGGAGTCCTCAATTCACGTCCTTTGGTACCTTTGTCTTCAGATCCTTCTGACCTGCAAGCCCTAACTCCAGGTCACTTTATTATAGGACAGCCACTCACCTCACTACCTGAATCGGATTATACTTCGACCAATTTAAATCGTCTCAACCGGTGGGAGTTACTTCGCGAAAGGACTCAGCACTTTTGGAGTCGTTGGAAATTGGAATATCTTAACACCCTCCAGCAACGGCAGAAATGGTGCAAGCTAACTCCTAATTTAAAGATCGGGGATCTAGTGATAATAAGGGACCGTCAAACACCTCCATTGCACTGGCCCCTTGCAAGAGTAATAGAGACCCACCCAGGAGAAGACCAGATCGTGCGAGTAGTTAGCTTACAGACATCAAAGGGCATCATTAAACGATCAGTGGTAAATCTAGTACCCTTAACATCCATAACCTCACCTAATTCACCAAACCTATCCTCAGAGGATGCCTCTGATCTGCCCAAACTATCCTCCGTACATTCCTCAGATCCAGCCAGCACTTCCGCTGAACCCTTCGTATCGTGTTTAAGTACTAGTGTACCGATTAAGATCAATAAAAATTTGGTGGGCGGTATGTTGCAAAGGGAGATGAATCTTTAAATTTTTATTAATTGTTTATGTTAAAAAGATTGAACTTTGATTTGACCTCTGATTTAATACTGAATAAACTCCCTTGTCTAGGATAGATAGTTTTGTTTTGGAATTTAATACTTCCTTTGTTTTAAATATTTCATTTTTTTTATAGTTTTATTGTTGTCACTTAAACTAGCTTTATCTTTGTTTACGGTTTTATAAATTAACTTTCACCTAGTTTTATACTGAGTTTTTAGTACTAGTTTGATCTTCACATGTGATGTGTCTAGTTTACCTACCTACCTTATTACCGTCAAACATTCACTTGTGCGATCTCTAAAATTCATGAAGACCAATTCATCATAATTACCTATTTCTACCGGCTAACCACTAGTGGCGTCCTTCATCAGAACCATAATTTTGGAGCCAAACTCAAATTCTTACGGCATCTCAGACCAATATCTGGGTAAAATTCATAAATTGTTGACATCGAAGATTGGTGAGTTAAATTTTACCATTACCGACCAAATTTGGCCTAATTATCAAAATAGGTTGAATTTGACATTAACTAGTAGCAGCTGCACCATCTTAACCTGATTGGCTTAGCAGTTATTGATGGACATATAAATGCTACAGATAACGACTCTTTTGATTTATGGAGAACCAGTACAAGTGTAATTCGATGATAACTTGATAAAACCTTGTTATCTCTTGAAATTTTTTACCGTATTCGTACCGAATGACCG
Source organism: Microvelia longipes (assembly GCA_018340805.1). Lineage (NCBI taxonomy): Eukaryota > Metazoa > Arthropoda > Insecta > Hemiptera > Veliidae > Microvelia > Microvelia longipes. Next base: position 62,008,264 of record JACMZG010001908.1, on the reverse strand, counting down.
ATCGGGATCGTGAATGGTGTATTAGACATTTTATCGGGTGCTAGTGACAACAATTTTGGGTGAAATTTTATTTATTTATTTTTTGGATCCATTTATAACTTGTTTTAATATTCTTAAATTTTTGAAAGGCCTTAAATTAAAATTAAATAATACTTTGTATGATTATAAGTAGTTATTTCCTCAAACTTTATTCTCAAGCTTAACATGCATTGCGGGTCTAGTATTCTTGATTTTGGTTTTAGATATTATCCGTTATTCAACTTGTAGTTTTTTTAATTTTGGACCTAATTGAAGTTAATTGTATGATTTCTTTTAATTTTATACCATGCAATGCAGGTTTAGCCTAACTAATATCTATTATCTATAAAAACTTCTTTAACAATAACTTCCTTTTTTATTTTTTTTCTTTATTGAGTAGGGAATTACTATAATTTGTTACATGGTCCTTTAAGACCTGCTACGCGGGTTTAGCATTAAGATTATCTAAAACTATTAAGATTTTCACTTAATTTCTAGTTAACCTTATTTTTCACTTTATTTTTAAGATTTTGATATTCAAATATAATTTTTTGAACTTAAATCTTTATTTTTTATGAACTTCTCTGTCCTTTTTCTTATCTCTAATTTTATCTTGAACCTTGATCTAGTAGTGCGGGTAATTGGGTGTGCTTGCATTCCCCCTCCTGGCTACAAACGGCGTGGGAGAAGGTTAAAAAAGAATTCGGAAAAGACAGCAGTGTGCATTTAAAAGCAGCTGAGCTAAAATTTAACCAAGCATAATATTTCCATTTTCTTTATATTCATAATTATTTAATAAATCATTACTACATCTTCTTATTTTTTCAAGTTCAACTTGTAACATGACTCAAATTTGATTGTAAATTAAACTTGAAAAATGATAATTTGTATTACATTACAATTTTTTCTATTTTACTTCATTGTTTAGTTTGTACTTTTTTAAATTTTTATATAATTTTTAAAATTATTGTAAGCTCAATATTTGTTTTAATATCTTCCGTTAATATTTTTTGTGTATGTATTACTTTCAAATTGTACCGTGGTCTTGTACCGTTTACAAATAAATAAGAAACTGACGATTAAATGAAACCAAAATCTGGGTGTAATAATATCACAACTTAGACTGAGAAGTCGTATGTTAGTCACCACGATCTAGTGGTTAACATTTTTTAACCATCCGCCAAATGAAGCTCTAACTTTGCAATTTCAGGACATAAAAAACAAATAAATAGTTAATTAATTGTTAATTATGTTTAAATTAAAAAATACTTTTAAACATATATTAGAGGGGACATAGCCTATCCCATTACATTGAGAGGCCTAAATTATATTTTTGGGGCTCTGTGTAACCTCATTAAAACCTCCTTCAAGAGTGAGTTAAGTTATAATAAATCAATTGTTTTCGGCTTCTCGCACATTGTGTTGTGATTTGTATTTTATAACGTTCTCCTTTATAAGTTACTGTAATTTTATACTGAATATTTGATTGTATTTATAAGCGAAAGTGGTCGGGATACTTTTTGGATGTTTTAAAATTTAACCTACAGGGCTCTCTAGGTTACCCTAAGTAACCCTAGAGAGGCTCTATAGGGCCTCTCTAGTAATAATATCATGTTTGTAAATATTTATATTAACGCCAATAACCTATAAAAACTATTTTTCTCAACTCATTGTCTATAGTTTTATTAAAGAAAGGGTTTTATTTATTTATTATGGCTGGAAACGAAATGATCTACAATAAAGTAACTGTTGATTTTAGATGTATCTAACAATCCTTAGTTATGTAGGAGATTGAGTTTTTAATACGTTTTACATCTCAAAAGATGTCTAACAGTGGAAGCAAATCGTCAGACAACTTTGTGAAAATCACTCAGGATGTCTTTAAAACACCTGTTTTTTTTGCAAACAAAATACTTTTCCTATATACCTACGGTATAAATGAGGAAAAGTAAAATTAATATTTTAAAATTTAAAAAATCTCTTACATTTTTCTAAGCAGCTTGTGACTTCTAGAGGTTTTAATTGAATTTTCATGACTTTATTTAACTTTTTAGACAGACTATATTTCACTTAGGATCTAATGTTTTTAGTTCTTATAAAAGCTAAGAGCAAGCATATTGTTATTAGCGATCTAGTGAACAAGTGTGTGTATCAACTAAGAATTAAATGTTACGTTACATCCTTAAAAAGCATAAGGAAAATAAGAAATGGAAAACAATTAGCGTAATGGAAACTCTAAACGCTAGAAAGAGTAGGGAGTGCTGGACGAAGAGTTTAGGACCAACGCAACCTACGTTCTACACTCCGCTTGGAGAGCGGTGTTACTCAGGGTTATACTCTGGACCCATTCTATTTTGTTTTTCTTTTGTTTTCCCTTTACGAGGATGGTACGAGGAAAAACAACTCACCAACCTAGACTCTATTCAATATCCTCTATTTTGTATATCAATGTGCTGACACTTTAATTGTTTTTTCCTGAATTTGGATTGTTTTATGAACTAAATTGCTTTCATTCCTTCATTGTAGATTGTTTTATTGATTGCTGTGTTTTAATTTTTCGTAACTATTGTTTCGCTTCTACCGTATTTCACTTTTTAATATAAAAACATGTTTATTTATATGAATGAATGTTTTGGTGAATATTTCAAACGAAAACGCCTTCATTGAATATTTGAATAAAATATTAGAAACACTTCAAGGAATTGATTTTCAAGAGAAATATTGCCCAGATATTTTCGTAAAACTTAAAGTTCAAAACTTCTGCATTTCCAATCCATATATTAGGAATTTTATTTTTTTAAGGAAAGTATTTTTGCTTAAAAAAATTGAAAATTGAGGCTTTTTAAAGCTAATTGTGACGAAATTTAATACGAATCCACCCCGTTTTGTGATAAACATTTTTTTTTTTTATTTGAGCAAAATTGCAAAGGATAATTATGCTTGTGCTGAATTTATTTAAGTTAAGTGCCTAAATGGTGTTTATTGTCGGAATCACTTAAGATAAGAAATATTTGCTCAGTTTTGAATTCGTAACCACTTACAATAACACATTTATCCTTTTTATAAATTGTTATTGTAACACATTATTTTACAATAACACATTTATCCTTTTATGAATGTGTTATTGTAACACATTATTTTACAATAACACATTTATCCTTTTATAAATGTGTTATTGTAACACATTATTTTTTTATTTTTAAATGTGTTATTGTAACACATTATTTTACAATAACACATTTATCCTTTTTATAAATGTGTTATTGTAACACATTATTTACAATAACACATTTATCCTTTTTATAAATGTGTTATTGTAACACTTATTTTACAATAACACATTTATCCTTTTTATAAATGTGTTATTGTAACACATTATTTTACAATAACACATTCATCCTCTTTATAAATGTGTTATTGTAACACATTATTTACAATAACACATTTATCCTTTTTATAAATGTGTATTGTAACACTTTATTTTACAATAACACATTTATCCTTTTTATAAATGTGTTATTGTAACACATTATTTTACAATAACACATTTATCCTTTTTATAAATGTGTTATTGTAACACATTATTTTACAATAACACATTTATCCTTTTTATAAATGTGTTATTGTAACACATTATTTTACAATAACACATTTATCCTTTTTATAAATGTGTTATTGTAACACATTATTTTACAATAACACATTTATCCTTTTTATAAATGTGTTATTGTAACACATTATTTTACAATAACACATTTATCCTTTTTATAAATGTGTTATTGTAACACATTATTTTACAATAACATTTATCCTTTTATAAATGTGTTATTGTAACACATTATTTTACAATAACACATTTAGCGTTTTTTATATTATCAACCTTATTATTTTAATTACTAACATTCAACAGAATTCATCACACAATTATTTTATTATATTTCATTATTCATAGCACAAGTTATATTGTGTATTTAAATTACCTTTGCAATCTCCTTAGAATGCAAAGGACGAGTTAAGTAAATCCAAACTGGAAAGAGAAATATCCGAGATGCCCCAAACCCTATATATTTATTAACTGTTTCTTCATTCTTGAGTACAACTGAATATAAAAGTATATATTTCTATAAAAAACCACTTGATAACAGATAGTACTACGGGGAAAATATGAAATATAGCTGTTTGGCCCGGAGCCACAAGTTAATCTTTGGCTCTGCTATATGAGTTTCCTCACATATGTTATCTAACCGGAAAAATAACTAGATTTTTTCTCTTTTTTTCGCTTTTAATAAATCCGGATTGAATCATATCTGGTTAAAGTTTATTTATTCTATATTGGTTCTTTTTCTATTCTTTGATATTTTTGTGAAAAAAATAGATTTTGTTTAAATCGTATATTAGATAGAGGTTATTGGAAATATCTTGTTAATTTTAAGCTTTTATTGCAGCTCTAAATTTGTTAGAAGTATAATAAATACGTTAACAGTGCTAACTCTGTTCTTATCACATTTTTGACCCAGTGTCACTTGAACTGAGGTATCATTATCCATCGATTCTCATAACCAGCAGCAGAATCAAGGGAGACCTTGTGAAAAGCTTCATTTTGCTAAGTATTGTTAGATGTCGTACTGCGTATAAATTTTCTAATATTTGTGTTTTTATCTTATGTTACAGGTGCCTTCCTGATTCCATATTTAGTAATGTTAGTTTTAGCTGGTAAACCAATGTATTTCTTAGAATTAGCAGTTGGACAATTTAGCGGAGTAGGACCATTAGCACTTTGGAACTGCTGCCCTATTGCGAAAGGTAAATTAAACTACTTGTTTTATGTCTAAACTGTTATTATGAAAAATTACCCAAGTTAAAAATTAACATTTCCACAAAACGCCAAGAGGCCGAGTGGAACTTATTTGACGTCCGATAGATTAGGTTTGTATTTTTTAAAAGCTTCTTGTGGTTTATCCTGTACAATATTGCTTGTTTGCGTGAAAACTTAATTCATAATAACTTTAAAAATATTTCATTCATAAGATATTATCTTTTAATAAACATATTACTATTATACTATTGTAATTTTAATAAAAAAAATATTAACGCCTTATGAAATAAAATTTTATTGAGGCATATCTACCTCAATACATTAAGAGGCCTGAAACATTATTTTGAGGCTCTCAGGGGTCCGTGTAACCTCATTGAAATCTCCTCTAAGAGTAAGTTAAGGTTATAATAAATCAATTGTTTTCTGCTTTCCGCAACTTGTGATCTCATTTGTATTTTGAACATTCTACTACATTAGTTAATGTAATTTATTCTGTTTGTTTCATTATATTCATAGTCGAAAGGGGTCAGGTTAATTTATCGATGTTTCAAAACTAAGTATGGCCCCTCTAGTAATAATATCTTTATGTCTGTTACACTCAAAATAATATGTCTTAAAACATGTTTTCCATAATTTTCCAACTCAGATTAGTGCGTATACGTTAGTGTTTATCAGTATTAGTGTTTTGTTTGTTTATGTTTATCCAGTATAGATCAATAACAAACAATTGTTTCGTATTTTTATTTCTCTTGTCTAGATTTTTCTCTTGTTTTCTTCTTATTTTCATATTTAGAGATAGATGTAACAGGTAGACTGATTTATATCATACAATTTTTAGTTCTAATTTTAACTTCAACATTTATAAATTCTTCCTTTGTTTCTTAATATCATTGATTCGAGCTGCTCTTTATAGTAAGTCCAAGACCCGGACCTGAAAAAATGTGAATAATTTTGTACTACTTGAAACCAAATTTCTCTTAAAATATACCTTTAATTATGAAGGAAAAACATAGTCTGCCTATCCAGAGTGGAGCCCTTCATATGATTGCGCATGCTTAAAATTTTATAAAACCCCACAACTTTCACTTTTCTTGAAATAAGTGGTTCCCTGTGGATCCTGTGCAAAACATGAATAGATCATTTTTTAAAGGTGATAAAAACGAGTTCTATAAAACGAGTGTTTAATCTTAAATTAGACATTCCTACGCTGAACGCGGAGTAAAAGTTTAAGTTTGCGAACGATAGTTTCATACGTTAACGAACCTACAGTCTACACTAAAATTTGATGTGTGAGGAATTTTTTTGATTCGTCTTATGCCTTTGTGTATTTCTATTTCTACTTAATTAATTAACAATTTTACATTGCTATGCTGGACGTTGAGCGAAAAAAATAGTATATTTTGATGTGTGAGGACTTTTTAGATTCGTTTTAAACTCGTGTGCATTCCTGCTTAATAGAATCTCAATTTTGACTTTTCTATGCTGTACACAGAAATATAAACTAATCTAGCATAAGCTACTTTTATATATATTGACCCAGCTGCACTCTTTGAATGGATTTCAGTTTTTGTGTAAATTTGGTTTTGTTTGATGCATTTTAACATTCCTGTATCAATAAATCCCAAATTCATAATTCCCATGTTGTACGTGCCACAGAAAACAGATCTTGAGAGTGGTATATGCAACACCTTGACACCATTTACAGCTTTATTTACTACACGTATCCTGTTTACTTCTGTTTTTACAGTAAACAGGACCCGGACAAAAGTCATTAAATCTTACCAAAAACCGCTAAGTCTTTATGTTTGAGAATGAGCATAAATGGAGTCCATCGTAATAGAACGAAAGAATCAAAAGTCTCTCCACAGTTAAAGATTTTATTAAACGTAAAGCAGAGACCTTTCGACCTAACAAGAGGTCATCATCAGTGCCTATTAAACAAATAAGACAAAAAAATGTCAAAACAAACTTATACATAAAATTACAAAATTAAACCAAAGAAAACAGATAAATTACAGCTTGTAACAAGACTACTGTCTTGTTACAAGCCTACCCAAACCATCTTGATTTTGTTTTATATTTAAAACTACCTTTTTAACACTTATCTCGGCTCAACGGCAATATTTCTATTTATTCATTTTTAATTAATTTATTTATTTATTTTTTATGTATTTATTTATATTTTATTTATCACTCCATTTCTGTAATTTATCTGTTTTCTTTGGTTTAATTTTGTAATTTTATGTATAAGTTTGTTTTGACATTTTTTTGTCTTATTTGTTTAATAGGCACTGATGATGACCTCTTGTTAGATCGAAAGCGCTCTGCTTTACGTTTAATAAAATCTTTAACTGTGGAGAGACTTTTTATTCTTTCGTTCTATCGCTAAGTCTTTGGTTAAAACAAAGTAGGGAAATCAACTTTTCCGTCCCGCCAAATTATGTCCATTTTGGTTGGAGACAGTCATTGGCGTTTCAAAATTGTCAATTTGACAGTCTTTGAATTTGCCAATAATAAAGGGCCTTATTTAAATTAAGAGGCTATCATCAGCTTCTTCTTCTTGGCAGCTTGCCAGAAAACTGAATTAAAAATAAAGGTATTCAACTTTAGAGGTTTTGTTGGCAAGGGTATAAATAAGGGTGTAGTTCCGTACCCCTTATTGTTTCTTTCATTCATTCATTTCTTTTGTATATTCCTGGATCTATAGAGGTAAGTAAAACTGCTGCAATTACCACAATAGATAAAATCTGTTATGATTAATCTCCACGAAATCCTGCATATTATGATATCTTAAAATATAGCGAAGAAACTATACAACTTGTTTACACTGCTGGCGCGCCACCTAAGAGAAGCTGATGATTGCCTCTCAATTTAAATAAGGACCTTTAATATTGCCTACCTAGCAACATCACTTTGAATCGCCAATGACGGGTTTCAAGCAGAACTTGACTTGACGGAAAAGAAAAGTTGATTTCTCTAATTTTTGTGACCAAAGATTTGGCGGGGAGTTTTTTACCACCGGGTTTGTGGTAAGATCCTGCATGTTTTTCGGTTCTTCGTTACTTATGTAAAATTTCTAATGAGTTTTGAATGAAGTTGTACCTCTTAAAATTAATAAAGGAAGCAAGAATCAAGTAGTCCAAAAGGTTTTACTTTTTAGATTAAGTAAAACTTAATTGAGTGAATCATTAGGATCCATTCGACACTGTTTTGAGTATTTTACTCTGACCGGTACTGAGGATGACCTTTATTTCGTTTAAAACCGGTATTATTATTATTATATGCTCAAAACTATTTTTGTGGATACTCCTTGGTTTGAACCCTTATATTATGGAATCCACGAGCGATAATGTTTTTCAAATTTACATGATTTTTATGTCAGATGTACTACCAGGTTATAAATTTATGTTAGTGAAACTAAACCATAATTATTTCTTAGTGTATGAATGTCAGAACCCAAGCATGATAATAATACTAGTATAGAGTATTCCACTCATAAATGGAGAAGGCAGACTGGAAAGTTAATGGGCTGCGTTTTTTAAGTGACAATACTGTTCAGTTTTAAGTGAGGTATAACAATTTACTGGTGGAATATAGCTCAAATTAAGAGTATAAATACGGAGTATTAAATAAACATATCAAACAATTACAATAAAATAATACTCTGCCTGACATGACACAAAGCTTTTATAGTTAATATATCAAAAGCTATACTCTACTCAGCCGCCTCCGTGGTCGAGGTCGTTAGGGCGTCAGTTATTTTACAGACCTTTGACACCACGGAGGTCTGGGGTTCGCATCCCAGGTTACGCTCTCAGTTTATATTAAGATTGCTGTTTAAATAAATTGTAGCCAACTTACACTTGGAGCGTAACGGTTACCATACCACTTGAGGTTGTTCCCGTTGAGCCGCAAGGCTCTAAACGGGCATTATTATTATAATATTACCCTATTCATCTAGAAGCTTCCGTGGATTAGGAATACTATACCTCTTTAACACCTAAGCATCACGCAAAAGCTTCATAATGTTGATGAGTTTCAAGATATTTTTAATTTCTAGGAAGAGTCATTTGAATGCTTAAACTGTTTAAACATCGAAATACCTGGTGATGTTGCTTGAGCATACACGTAAACTTGACAACAGTTAAGGGATTAATCGTTTTAAGATCAGTCAAACAATAGACCCACTTCAAACATTTCACAAAGTGTAACAGGCTTAATTAAGATAGGCAGATTCTGACTGGATATAAATGGATGTTCATCTAAATGGACGCTCTACTTCAATGTGTTCCTGGTACCGGAAAATCTGTTTTAGCTGATGTTGGACCTCTCAGCTGCAGATGTAGCAAGGAGAATGAGACCACAGCTCACGTACTGTGTACATACGCATTGACATGCTGTTTGATAACTAGTTGCAATCCCAGAAACACTAGTCTTCAAGGTCTAGAAAACAATTGCAGAAGAACTTAAGAAGAAACTCCACTTAGTAAGACGATGTTGACGCGGTTAATATAGTATTTGCACAGTTTTTGTTTTGTTTTATCTTTAAGTACGTCATATAAAAGAGCACCCTGTAAAATATTAAAACGAAAAACTTATACTTTTGATAATACAGCAAAAAAACGAAAAATATTTTTAAACATGTTCTTTTGCGGGAAAACGGCCTCGACTGCTTGTGTGACGTCAGACGTAAAAATACCGCAGTGTAGTACAATATTCACTAGACCAACACTCATAAGAGTTTATTCTATACTATCAACAAGATAATACTGACAGCTGTAGTCATCACGTTCCTTAGACATTGTATTACCTGGAACACGGAATTTTTTTGTTTCAGTCTTCTTTACATTCTATTGAACTGTAAGCAACTGGTGACCTTACGATATTTCTAACTAAAATTCCCATCTGTACGTTAAACGACCCAACCTTAACGTTCCGTTTTCACCCCACTCTCTCACCCATTCCTCCTCTCCTCTTCTTTAAATGCTTATTTCGACTATTAAAAATTAAATAAAATATTTTTTTACAGCTCAATATATTTTTTAAACAAATTTAATCATTTTATGAGCAAACATTATTTTTTGATTTCAGATGGTTCTTTATTCTGATTTAGTCGCTTTTCCCCTAGTCAGAGTACGAAACCCGACAGTCAGATACGAGACCAACGACCAGAACCATGCTGACAAACTCCACAAGGAGAAAGTTGAAATATCTTGCTAGAGAATAGCATTTCATAAGGAAAAGACCAAGACAAATATATTATATTATATATATATATATATATATATATATATATAATATATTATATAATATATATTATTTTTATAGTAAAATCATTTAAAAACTAGATTATTATAATCTTAAAGGTAAAAATCAATAGTTTATCTTAAAACGTTGATTTAAACATAGAGAGCATTGTAATCAACACTATTTTTTCAATTCACTGGAAACAATTTTAGGAAAAGAGTGAGTTTTCTTTGAAGAGTTTCTACCCAGAACCATTTTTACTTTAAAGAAAATTTCGACTAGGTTGGAGACTTGGAGCAAATCTGACACCTAATTTAAATTTCTAACCTTCTCTAGATCCCAATCCTGTCTCTTTTTCAATTTATACTCTTTCTTTTACATTCGTCTTTATTGAAATGAAAAAGAAATAAAATCTTGGAATAGTTCACTTACCTTTACTTATGCTGAAAAGGATTGTTATATAACAGTTACTAACGTTCCGCCACAACATTGAAGTATTGGTTTACAGTATAATTTAAATTTTATGAAGACTTTAGTCCTTTATAAATTAATATTATTTATAAATATATCTATATTATTCATAAAGGACTGCAGTCTTCATAAAATTTAAATTATTTATGTATCATACCAGTCCAAAAAAGAATTATTCTTTTATATTGGTTTACAGGATCTTGTCTAGTGTAAAGTGAAAACTTCCATTTAAAAAATATGACTTTCTCTAATTCTACTACAATAGAATTAACCTATTGTAGTAGGTTAATATTATATATATTAAAAATTATATATCCAAAATTAACACATTTTGGATATAGAGATGATTGCAAAACATTGTACCACTTGCTTATTTTTTTATATAGCCATTACTTTGGTACCGTGAAGCGCCTAATGCTTCGCAGTACTGCTAAGAAATGTAATTGTTCAGAATATTGTCAACAGCAAACTTGACAGCACGATAGTCCAGTGTGTACAAGTATAACTTAAGTATTAACTGCATTCAGGCACGTCTCTTTCCGATCTGCCCTAGACTGCAGTTCAAGCAAGGAGGGTCTAAGGAAAATCTTACTATAACATGCATTTCTTAATTTCCCCCAAAAGAGCGAGTAGAATAAAAAATATCCTGGCTTAAAATTAATCTTATCATATGTGAAAATTCATTCATATTTTAAATTCATGAATTTCAATTCATTTTAATATTATTATTGCTTTCCTACGTCCTTCATTGCATTGCAAGGAAACATAATACCCACTCTTTTTATCAAACATAGACATTTTAGCCCCTCCAGATCCTAAAAATCTAAATATGGCGTCTATATTTAAGTGCATAGAAATGGCCATTTCTTGTAAACACGCTACAACTCTACTTCAATTTTAATTAAACTCGGCATAAAAAGTCCTGTGAGGGTAAATCTAATTAGATTTTAGGCTAATCTAACACGGCGAATCAAAATTACGTCACTTTATCCATTTAAAAAATCATCAAAAATATTTGTTTAATAAATTTTTTCTGAGTATAAAGAGACTTTACCTCATCTGTGCTTAGCAAACTTCTTTACTTTATTGGACTTCTCTGTTTATTGGACATAATTAATTTTTATTTAATTGTTCTTGTATTATAACTTTTAAGCAAAATAGTAGCCACTATCCATGATTGACAGCACGTTTTTTAAATCTATTAGCGAATTTTCATTATGAAAATGACGCTTATGAGGTTGTTCGGATGGCGGAAGTTGAGGGTGGGAGTGAGCGGAATCGGTTCCTATTGGCTTCCTGATAACAAAAATATATGTCCCAAAAAAGTTTATATATATGTATATATATATTATATATATANAAACAAACAATGTGGCCGCAAAGCGGCCACTGGGAGGCCCCGGCCGCGAAGCGGCCCGGCGGGCAGACGCACGCGTGGAGCGGACAGAGGCGCGAAGCGCCGAGACCGCGTAGCGCTACGGGCCGAAGGCCCGTATTTTTAGTTTAAGTAGAAATAATTAAATCGAAGTATTGGTGGTAACTCCCTTGCTTTAAAATAGGAAAGCTAGATAACGTCGGTAGGTCAGTTACACTTTTTACTCTTTTCTGTTACACTGCTTCCTAAATCTAGAGTTTACTCCGAATTACAACTGAACTCCGTTATGAGAATTTTAGTGTAAAGAAATTTAGGGCCGAGTTTAGAGTATACTCCAGTTCTTGGTGCCACATACACATATTTTAAATTATTTTCAGTTTTTCGGATAAATTCATTTGGGACTCTCTTTGCTGTAATCAATACCGCCCACATTTTATTAGGGTTTCGAAGATAATCTTCGAAACCCTTATACTTTCGTCGAGCGTCTGTCTGTCCGATTTCTCATCTCAGGAACTACAATAGCTAGGAAGTTGAAATTTGGTATACATGTGTAACTATTTTATCCAACAACAGGAAAAATATAGCCAACTATATCACATGCGCATCTGTCGATTATGAGCGAATCGCCACATTCGCCAAAAAAAAAAATTTTTTGAAAAATCATGTGGGGTATCAAATTGTAGGTATCGATGGGTAGTACACAAATATGCATCGCTTTTTCAAAATGGCGGCTATTACACCCGCCAAAAATCTCAAAAACCACCAAAAAATGCTTGTCCCCCCCCTTTTAAGGCATAAGGAGAAGCCCTAAAAATATGGACCAATAGCCAATAAAAGCACTTTCCGGCCATAGAAATTCTTCGGAGAAAAAAGTTTCAAAAGTTAATTTTAGCAATTTCAAATCGCCCATACGCGCACGCGCCAAAAAAAAATATTTTTTTGAAAAATCATGTGGGGTATCAAATTGTAGGTATCGATGGGTAGTACACAAATATGCATCGCTTTTTCAAAATGGCGGCTATTACACCCGCCAAAAATCTCAAAAACCACCAAAAATGCTTGTCCCCCCCTTTTAAGGCATAAGGAGAAGCCCTAAAAATATGGGACCAATAGCCAATAAAAGCACTTTCCGGGCCATAGAAATTCTTCGGAGAAAAAGTTTCAAAAGTTAATTTTAGCAATTTCAAATCGCCATACGCGCACGCGCAAAAAAATAAAAAAGCATAAAAATTTTATGCCTTTCTTAAAATGTTTCTCTTAAAGTAGATATTGACAAACAAGCACATAAAGGCGAGCAAAGCGAGCCCTAGTATTGTATGGTTTATTTCATTTTATACTCTTGAAAAGGCACTGATAAACATATGCAAAAAGGCGAGCAAAGCGAGCCCATGATTTTTCATGCCTTGCTTAAATGTTTCTCTATAATAGATATTGACAAACAAGCACATAAAGCGAGCGAAGCGAGCCAAGTATTGGTATGTTTTTTTTTTATTTTTAACTCTTAAGAAGGTACTAATAAATATATACAAAAAGCGAGCGAAGCGAGCCCATGATTTTCATGCTTGCTAAAAATGTTTCTCTATAATAGATATTGACAAACAAGCACATAAAGGCGAGCGAAGCGAGCACTAGTATTGCATGGTTATTTTTATTATTTTATACTCTTAAGAAGGTACTGATAAACATATACAAAAAGGCGAGCGAAGCGAGCCATGATTTTTATGCCTTTCTTAAAATGTTTCTCTTAAAGTTGATATTGACAACAAGCACATAAAGGCGAGCGTAGCGAGCTCTAGTATTGTATGGTTATTTTTAATTTATACTCTTAAAAAGGTACTGATAAACATATACAAAAAAGACGAGCAAAGCGAGCCCCATGATTTTTATGGCCTTGTTTTAAATGTTTCTCTCAAAGTAGATATTGACAAATAGCATATAAAGCAGCGAAGCGAGCCCATGCCTTGTTTTAAATGTTTCAAAGTAGAACAAATAAGCATATAAAGGCGAGCGAAGCGAGCCCAAGTATGTATGTTTTTTTTTTTTTTATCTTAAGAAGTACTAATAAACATATACAAAAAGGCGAGCGAAGCGAGCCCATGATTTTCATGCCTTGCTTAAAATGTTTCTCTTATATAGATATTGACAAACAAGCACATAAAGGCGAGCGAAGCGAGCCTAGTATTGCATGGTTATTTTTTATTATTTTATACTCTTAAGAAGGTACTAATAAACATATACAAAAAGGCGAGCGAAGCGAGCCTATGATTTTAATGCCTTGCTTAAAATGTTTCTCTTATAATAGATATTGACAACAGGCACATAAAGGCGAGCGAAGCGAGCCCTAGTATTGCATGGTTATTTTTATTATTTTATACTTTAAGAAGGTACTTTAAACATATACAAAAAGGCGAGCAAGCGAGCCCATGATTTTTTATGCCTTATTTAAAATGTTTTCTCTAAAGTAGATATTGACTAACAAGCATATAAAGGCGAGCGTAGCGAGCCCTAGCATTGTAGGTTTTTTTTTAATTTATAACTCTTAAAAAGGTACTGATAAACATATACAAAAAGGCGAGCGAAGCGAGCCCATGATTTTCATGCCTTGTTAAAAATATTTTCTTTAAATAGATATTGACAACAAGCACATAAAGGAGAGCGAAGCGAGCCTAAGTATTGCATGGTTATTTTTATTATTTTTATACTCTTAAAAAGGTACTGATAAACATATACAAAAAGGCGAGCGAAGCGAGCCCATGATTTTTATGCCTTTTTTAAATGTTTCTCTAAAGTAGATATTGACTAACAAGCACATAAAGGCGAGCGAAGCGAGCCCTAGTATTGTATGGTTTTTTTATACTCTTAAGAAAGGTACTGATAACATATACAACAAGGCGAGCGAAGCGAGCCCATGATTTTCATGCCTTGTTTTAAATGTTTCTCTTAAAGTAGATATTGACAAACAAGCACATAAAGGCAAGCGAAGCGAGCCCTTAAATATCATTTTATTTTTAATTTTTTTTTCTAAATTTAGGTATTGACAAACAACTTCTATAAGCGAGCGAAGCGAGCCCTAGCATTGTTATGTATGGTTTGATTCTATAGATTTTAAAATTGGGCTAGATCAAACATGCACCTCTTCAAGGCGAGCGATGCGAGCCTAGAATATTATGTTATGTCTTTACTGTATGCTATAAAATGAGGTTCTGATAAACATACAAAAAGGCGATTGAAGCGAGGCTTTAATTTTATGCCTTGTTTTAAATGTTTTCTTCAGGTAGATATTGACAACCAAGCACATAAAGGCGAGGGAAGCGAGCCCTTAAATTTTGTTCTGTGTTTTAAATTTTCTCAAAAATTAGGTATCGACAAACAAATATATAAAGGCGAGGGAAGCGAGCTCTAGATTGTTATGTAAAAATTTTGATTCTATAGTTTGAAATTGGCTAGTACTTAAACAAGCAGATGTTTACTCAAATTTATGTTGTATTATAATTATTTTTTCTAAAATCAGTGCCAAAGACACATATAGGCTAAGCGAAATTGGTAAAATTATGTTTACTCTGCGAATTTGTAAATAACAAACATACAAATGAAACGAGCAATACGAGCACTTATATATTTTGTGTAGATTCTAAATTAGGTACTGATTTCTGATACACAGAAACGCATGCGTAGCGAGCTGTGGAATATTTTGTTAATAACTTATTTATTTTTTCTAACATTAGGACATCGAAAAATACTAACATATAGGCTATTGAAGCGAGGCCGTAGAATATTGAGTATAAGTATGATTGTTATAGTATTAATACATTATATTTATGCAAATATCTTGAGAAACCCTTATAATGCTTGCAAGCAAGCACTTTGACGGATTTTTTTATTTTCCTTTTTATTTTACATAACGTATGATCTTTACATGTTTCAGGTGTTGGGTGTGCAATGATAACAGTATCATTGATAGTTTGTATATATTATAATGTGATAATGTCATATACAGTCTACTATATGATTAGTTCGTTTAGTACTACAGTACCTTGGAGTACCTGTGATCCTGAGTGGGCTGATCTATCTACCTGCTACGTCAGGGGAGCATCCAAGGTAAATTTAACAACTTTATTTAGAATAGATATATATAAATATATATATATATATTATATATATATATATATATATATATATAATATATATATATATATATATATATATATATATATATATATATATATATATATATATATATATTATTCTAAACTTTGTTTACTCCGTCAAAACAAGAATCTTTTAATCTTTGTCTTTTTAGAGTTAATCTTTGTCAACATTTTTTTCAAGAATGGATTTATTCGTACCTTTTGTATATTTTTTAACAATGTAAAATAGGAGGACTTCATATCCGAATATTCGATGGTGGATACCAAAAATCACCTGTAGAAGAACTTGTAAGGACTTAATCCTCGCGGGTTTTTTTGAATTTTAAATATTTTTTTTTTGTATTATTTTGACAAATTATGTCTATGCTATAAACTATGACCCTCTCCTGTTTAATTTCTGGTAATACATTAAAGAAACAAAAGATAAAAACCGTCTTCCTTACATAATTTTATTTATTTAAATATATGTGTATATATATATATATATATATATATATATATAATATATATAATATATATATATATATATATATATATATATATATATATATATATGATGTATGTTATGTGTGTGTGTGTGTGTGTGTGTGTGTGGTGGTGTGTGTGTGTGTTTGTGTATATATTTATTTATTTAAACCTTTGTTAAAATCTATATTTATGGGATCAGGAGACCAATTAGAATCGACCTCCTCTATCCCTTTCACATTCATCATCTGAACCACCTCTTAAGCATATACAATTCGCTAAAATGATTACTTTAATTATAATGTACGTCTTATCTCAAACATTACATTCCATTTTTTTCTTATTCTAATTTAGTATTACTAAATATATTAACTACTGTATAATATAAAGAAAATAGAATAAAATAGTTACTCTTAACTTTTTACAAAGTAATAACTTCAAAATAAACGCTAAAAGACCCACTAAAAATGAAATGACCCGTGCTCCCTTAGGCACGAATCTCACGGATAATAGGTGCAATTTACACGTAAAGAGATTATCCGTCAAACTAGCTCGACAGATTATCTGTGAGATTGGCTCGATGGTTAGATAGATACATGACCAGGATTTTACTCTTATCGTCCCATATGTTTATTTTTAGGTTTTTAAAGTTGATCAAAGGTTTGTAAATTTGAATGAATAGTAAATAGATAGTTAGATGAGTTGTGGAGTTTCCAAATAGGAGAAAAAAGAAAGATGTCACTCCACTTAGTATATATTTATTGACATAGCCGACTTTCAAACTTAACAGTTCATTATCAGTGCCGGTGAAAGCGATGTAAAGAAGCTAGGAGACAGACGAAATAGATTTGTCCAGAGGCTGATGTCAGACACCAGCCTCTAATCAGGCATCTAATTCTGGCCTTTAATCAGATGTATACTCGGCGAAGTTAGAGATCGCGCAGTTGATCTTGTCTTACCTATCAAATCCGAACCTATTAAGGTTACCAAACGTGACTTTCTTTATCCTCCAGTCAGACACCAGCCCATGGACAAATCTATTTCGTCGTCTCCTAGCTTCTTTACTTCGCTTTCACTGGCACTGATAATGAACTGTTAAGTTTGAAAGTCGGCTCTGTCAATAAATATGTACTAAGTGGAGTGACTTCTTTCTTTTTTCTCCGAATTGTATATAGTCCAAATCCATGCTTAAAAAATGTGACTCATTTTGTACTACTTCAAACCAATTTTTCTGAAAAAACACCTTAAATTATAAAGGAAAAGCATAGTCTACCTATCCAGAGTGGAGCCCTTCATATGAATGCGCTCACTCAAATTATTAGGAAATCGCACAAATTCCAATATTCTTGCAATAAGTGGTTTCCTGTGGGTCGTGTGCACAACATGCAATTTCCTATAAAACAGATGTTTTTTGACAAAATTGGATGTTATGACAATTGCTAAATGGCCAAAAAAAATTCTCAAAAAGTCAATATTTAAAAAATAATCGCTGACCTTAGAATAATATATAGAAGGAGCACAGGACCGTAAACACAATGTAATTCCACTGATAACACGAAAGCCGGTTGACTGGTGCAACTAAGTAATGCTGCCAACCTGACTACAAAACATTATTTCAAATATGTGTCATAAATATCTATTAATTAAGAAAGATCGTAAAGAACAAATATAATAACTTAAAACACCTGCTGAGTATTTAATAAAACTAGTCTTAGATGGCAAAAGGGTGGCGGAATACAAGAATCTACATTTAGTTGACGAGGACTACTTATTATATATAATTTTAATAAATACGTTAAACTACAATTTAAAATGCTTTAAATATTGTAATGCACCGATATTTATATCAGTATTTTATGAATAATCAATCATTAATTAATAATAGAACATAATAATTCAGCAACCGGAAGTATTGCCAACATTTTTTTAGAAAATTGTATATTGTTAGGGTGGCAGCATTACTTAGTTGCACCAGTGAACCGGCTTTCGTGTTATGAGTAGTGCTCCTTCTATATATAGTATTATTCTAAGTCGCTGACTTTGCATAAATATACATTTTTATGGTGTTTTTGAAATAGCCATAACTTTGGTTGCAGTTATCCGATGTTGATGATTGAACACACTCTTTATTGGACATTTCATCATCTTTAAAAAATGTATGCTTTTCTTACGACCCACAAGGAAGCTTTTCCCACTTGTTACAAGAAAGCTGAAATTTGCGCGATTTTATAAAATTTTGAGCATGCGCGATCTTATGAAGGGCTCCACTCTGGATAAGCAGACTATGGTTTTTCTTCATAATTTGAGGTATATTTTCAGAAAAATTCGTTTGGAGTAGTGCTAAATGAGTCACATTTTTTCAGGTCCGGCTCTTGGACCATCATATTTTGAAAGGAGAAATTATATGTTTACAGTTTTCAAAACCGTAAACATATCGGTTTATAAACAGAAAGTATCTGGAAAAATTGGAAAAATTTCGAATAAGTTTAAAATTTAGCGCGAGTAACATGTAATAAAATAAACCTTTATGAAATTAATCCCCCATTATGCAATAAATCCCATTTATGTAATAAACAACGATACAATATTTCATTTTAATAAAATTATAGTACAGTACAGTTAAATAATCATACAGTATATCTTGATACATAGCTTTGTCGAATCATTGGTGTTATGCATCGTCGGACAGGGACAATAAATGGATAGGTGACCGCTGAGAATGAATCCTATTATTTTATTTTCTTATGACAATCGATGCGAGTCCTAAATGGATAAGATGAGTTTAGTAAACCCAGTAAGTCAGCAAAAGTTCCGAAGGGGGTAAGGGGTACAAGGGGTATAAATCGGGTAAGGGGTACCCGATTTATAACCGATTTTGGTTTTTACGTTTGTTTCAACCAATCGCATAGTAGATTGCCTTTTAAGTGCGACTTCCATGTTAACATTATAATAAATTTATATCATAATAAAAAGTAATAATGTCATGTCTAGGATGAAGAAATAAAAAAGATTTCTTGTTCATATTCTAGACTGGATATAAAAGATGAGTAGGTACTTGAAGTTTTATACTTGGAGTGTAAGATAACATCCCAAAGCTATCATGATGTACTCACGAGTCCGGGGGGCAAGATGTGGGACAAGCTAAGGGGGCGGCCAAGAGTTGCGGGGGCAGAAAATCCTTTCCTTGGCATGCTTAAAAGAGATATTGGTTTTTGGTTTCTTCTCAAGTGGAAATGTCGACCTTTAATATGACTTGATACTTTGGTTTTTGAGTTGAAAGGATTATTGACGATCACGTGACTCTTATAAGATTGCTCGTATTCGATTCTTTTCTTGTTTGATAAAATTTACTCTTGTCATGAATTAAATCGATTAATTTAATTTATTCGTGATTTAAGTTGAGGACATGTCTCTAATTAAGGCATGGTCTTGAAGGCATGGCTTAGTATAAATTGGTTGTCATGTAATTTCCAGATGTGAAAATTACATCAATGCATTACAAAATGCATGGACCAAGGAGGGACCCAATTTCTATAAAACTACCAGAAAAGGAATATTGGAAAAAACGTATAGAAATAAATAAATTTGATACAAGCACAATGGATAATATAGTTATATAAACATGAAAGTAAATACATTAAAAAGTTTTACTTACTTTAAAAACACTTGAATATCATTAAATAATTGTAAATATGAAACAAGTGCATAACTTAGTACCAATGTAACTATAAAGCATGAAGTTATATAATATAAGATAGCGTTATACGGAAGTAACTATCTGAAAAAGGACCTTCTTTAAATGGTTACTGCCCTCATAGCCTTGCTGGGGAGTAACCATCTAAAGAAGGTTACTCAGAGATCTTTTTTAAATGGTTACTCCCCTTTGTTAAGATGCCATATCTTTTTCTTTCCCCCTATTCTAACCCCAACAAATGCCCCAATGCTTTTCTACATCCCCGGGTAAGCACGTATAATATTGTAAAATATATAAAAAATTAATAATAAAATAAAAACTAAGGGGAGTAACCAGTCTGATCTGTCAAAGGGAGTAACGATCTAAAGAGATATATATATATATATAATATATATATATATATATAATATATATATATATATATATATATATATAATAATATATATATATTAATATTCTTGATGTGAGTCCCCCTTTTTTTATAAAAACCACTTCCGCCCATTGATGCCCCTAATCTAATTTTTCTAATACTTTTTCCTTACATTAAAATATGATCTCATGTCAACATTTTCTTAGGAGCATGAGTTTTGCTGAACCTACTTTTTTCGAAAAGAAAGATTTTTGAGAATAAATTGTCGTAACTGTATTAATTATATATGTGTGTATATGTATATATATATATATATATATATATATATATATATATATATATATATATATATGTATCTTTATGTGTGTGTATGTATATATATGTGTGTGTATATATGTATGTACATGTGTGTATGTATTTATATGTGTGTACATATCTATAAAAGGCTTTTTATTATTATTATTATTAACTGTATTAATTGTCTTGAGTTTATATGAAAGGCCCAATTAAATAAAATAGTATATGTGCCAGACTGTACCCCTTCTTTTGATTTATTTTCTTCTTTTATTTATTTCTCATTCCATTACGTCAATTTAGTGTTTCGCTTGGTTGTGTATCATTATTTCCTGTTTGTTTCTACATAAACCATTGATTGCATTCCGGTTCGCTTAATCTTGTTGAACCAAAATACCCGCAACACTTATCTCCGAAAATTGTTTCCCCATTTCTTTATTTCCAAAACAATATTACCACCAAGTTTTCCTTACCGATTCAATTTTCTTAGAGTGAAGTCTGTTAACTCAAAAATACGTGAAATAGCTCTAAAACTCTCTCTCTCTCAGTCTGTAAACCTTCTCGGAGATGTAGTGCGAGAAAATTGTTTTTATCGGATTTTCCCCCTGGTGTTTCCGATGAAGCGGAGATACCTCACCGTGATACCGTGGTGTTGGTAACCTGCTACTAGTCTGCTATAGACAATAAATTTAATAAAATATAACCACTCGTGGGGTTTCACAAGTGTCTAAATCAATTTAAACTTTTTTTTATAAAATTTTTTCTTCACTCGTTTTATTTTCTCGATTTTTAGTTAGGATTTTGATGGAAAGGTATTTATGTCAACTGATATTTAAATATTTAACCAATGTGGTCAACTCAAAAATAGGAATTTCCTATTTTCATTGAAATTTTATAGAGATATTTATTGATAGTTTTACTATTACCTTGTTCGTATATGTTATTATATTCATCACGCCCGGCTTTTCTTTTCAGCTTTGAACAGCTTTTAAATTAAACTGGGGTTAGAAGAATTTATCAATAATGTCATCTCTGCTATTTTAATAAATTTGATGCATTTTTTAAATCGCAACATTTAACTATATTTTAAGTATATTTTGAATATATTTAGCTTGAAAGGTGTTACGTGCAACATAATTTGACTACCTCAAGTTTATATATATTAAATAATTTTTATTTAATAGTACTTTATTTTTAGCTCAGATTTCAGCGAATTTTTATGAAAAAAATTATGCTTATAATCGATTCCCGTTAGACTACTGATCCCAAAAATATGTATTTCAACCAATTTTATCGACGTGTGTGAGTGAGTGTGGCGTTAGTAGAGTTTTACCCTTGCGTATGGAGCACGATAACTCTTGAAGGATTCTCTTCGATTCTCTTAAAGCAGAACTTTGATGTATGCCGAGATTTCAGGGGGGGGTTTCCGAGAAAAATTGTTTCTGAAAAATTTATCTAGTCATCAAAATTTTCAAATTGAAATGCCTTTAAAACAAGAAGTCTTACTTTATGGTAGTTGCCTTTCTAAATTGATTGAAAGGCAACTACCGGACCAGCTCAATTCAGCCATCCGGATTGAAGCTCAATCGGACCATCCTAAGTTGCACAAAGGCCATGTGTATATATATATATATATATATATATATATATATATATATATATATATATATATATATATATATATATATATATATATGTTTGTGTGTGTCTACGTATAGCATCTTTGATTTCAATGGTGCCAAAGTGTAGGGAGCAGTTGGGAGAAAGATTCCCCAAGCTAGCTTACTATCCTACTAGGTAAATAATTTTAACCAATGTTGACAATTTGTGCAACATCTGTTTCAAAAAGCACACCGCTGAAAATATACTGTCCCTAGAATGAGATGAAATGTGATAGCTGTACCAACAGTGATCCTTGACGAAAGATACCTACCTTGTTTGACTTCTGGTTTCTAACATTCCACTTTATTTGGTTTTGACGATGTTTCAGGTAGTGAACACGAGTGCGATTTCAAACACCACAAGTCAGATAAGCAGAGTTATATATAATGACACTATCAACAGGCAAACCGCCAGCTTACAGTTCTGGGAGTGAGTATGCTTTTAATTATGGGTGATCTTAAAACAGAAAGGGCTCGGTCGCTCGGTGTACTCTGTTTAAACTATAATGTTTTTTTTTTTATCGAGACTTTCTCTAGGCCTTTAATTTCAACTCGTATAAGTAAGAGTGGATGCTACTTTATTAGTTCTATTTCAACCAAATATTTATTTAATAGATAAGGGAGCAATAGATAGATAAGGTGCAGATTGTCTTGAGGGATTTAATAGATAGATACGGATTGTCTTAGTAGAAATTATTTTGTCGCATATTTTTGAAAGACAACAGTCGTGGAGTGTGTTTGAAGTTTTCGTAATAATCTTTTTACAATTTCTTAATTAGTGAGACTCTGTAGCATGAAGTGAAAATCAGGTTCAGGGTACCTCGTAACTTTTCCTAACCACATCAGATTCGCCACACTCTTCCTCATTACTTTGGATTTCGCTTCGCTCGTCCTCAAATATAAAACTTGCCAAATTTATTCTGCAACACATTTTCGGACACGCGCCGCTGTCCTCTGACACTAAAAAATACAACATAGCTGAAAATTTAAACGAAACTTAGTATACTTGTACTCCCTTTGCTCGTCGCATGGGTGACCGCTATCAATATTAAAAATATTGATCTTAGTATTAGAAAATCGATAAGAAAAATAATAGTATTTTACGGCAACATTATATTTAAGTTATTAAATATGATTTTCTTTTAATTTTCATGAAATCAGTCACATAATTTGAAAAAACCTATATAAAAACATCTTAAAATATAAAGTAATTTCAAAGACATTTTTCTTTAAGGCTTTTTTGCTGAGAAATAAAAAATATAAATATAACCAAAAAATCGAGGCATAAATTCCTAAGAAAAGTTAACTTCTCAATTTTCAAGGTGGAAAATTTTAAAAGGAAAAGGAGTTAGAAGGTAAAATAATGGATACGAAATGAACTGAAACATAGAAGAGTTCTCTAAGGTAGCTAGGGTCAAAATAACCTGGCCAGGGGCAACAACTGATGAAAGGAGGCAACTGATAACTCGACCTTCTTTGATTGTCCTTTCCCTAGCAGAAGCTTTTTTAAGGCGTTGATACTTTTTTTCATTCCAGAATTAATTCCTCTTTTTACTGAAATTCAAAAACATCGTTTAGTTACAAAATTTGTTTATTTCTAGTCTTTCTTAAAAATAATTTTCAAATGTTTATTTGTAATAAGTTTTCATTTCTAGCCTTTCTTAAAAATAATTTTCAAATGTTTATTTTTAGTGAGTTTTCAATTTATTTAATTTATTTTTATAATTTTTTGCCTCAAAGAAAAACAATTTTTTTTTGGAATTTTTTATAACGATACGACAAAATAGATACTTTTTTAAGTTACTAAATCAATTTAGTTATAATTGGTTGTTAACCGTATGGAATGTTCATATGAGTGAGCTTATATTCTGTTCATTTTTATTTTATTTGTCTGTTCTTTTCATCATTATTTTTGTATAAAAATAGATTTTATACAATAAGAAGGGAGGCTTTGAATTTCACACTATTATACTTTTTTATATTGATAACAGAAGAAATCTATTCTTCATTTTTGCGGGATTTTGTTCGTGTGTTCGTAAATCTTTTACTTTTATTTAAAACAAATTTTTATAGATATCCTAAAGAAATCACATTTTAAGATTAGATTAACATTTATTATAATACGTTACATGGCTAAAATCAATGAGGTTAGTCCTGGATGTTAAACCCAAGCCCTCAATTTCAGATCAGGCCAATCTCATTGGTTCCTCAACGCTATTTGCCCGCGCTGTCAACTAATTTTAGCCGTGTGTCGTACTATAAGATAAAAATACATACTTTTCTTGAATAGAAATACTTTAATTTGTCGGTAAAACGTCACATTTTAGAAAGACGTAAACAAACTTTATGTGTAATTTTAAGCATTTCGCCTATTACATAAAAACTAGAGACTATAGATACTCAAACAGTAATATTGTCGGCTCAATGGTGGAAAATTTTGGATTCCGGCCGACGCTAGCGTGGCAGCGGACCTACCATTTAACTGAGTGGGCGTGGCTTAATTTCCCACTTTTTCACCAAATTCAGTTTGAAATACACCTTTCAGTCTTTTTATAGTCATATTTCTAACTAGCCAACGAGCCGAAGCTCTTCATGTAGCCTTGTCGTCTTTGATCTTACACGGACCCCTTCTGAAGGGAGGTAAGTTTACACTTCTTTCAAATTATTGATGAATATAATCTAGTAATATTTTTAGCAATTGTGACTAAATTATCCACGTGCTAGAAAATAGATTTTGGCATTTATTGCAGCCTGGAACAATCAATTCAAAAAACATCTTAAATTGCATTGGCCAGATATGCTGCGCTCGTGTGATCAAATGATTACCTGATTAAATCGAGTAAGTTAAATGTAAGAACTCATATAATTTAAACTCCACAAACTGGATTTAAGAGCTCATATAATTTAAACTCCACAAACTGGATGTAAGAACTCATATAATTTAAACTCCAATCTTAATTCCATAAACTGGATGTAAGAAGTCATATAATTTAAACTTCTCTCAACACTCCACAAACTGGATGTAAGGTCATAAAATTAACACAAACTGATGTAAAGTCATAAAAAACTCTACAAACAGATGTAAGAAGTCTTATAATTTAAACTCCACAAACTGGATGTAAGTACTCATATAATTTAAACTCCATAAACTGGATGTAAGAAGTCATATAATTTAAACTTCTCTCAACACTCCACAAACTGTATGTAAGAAGTCATATAATTTAAACTTCTCTCAACACTCCACAAACTGGATGTAAGAAGTCATAAAATTTGAACTCCACAAACTGGATGTAAGAAGTCATAAAATTTAAACTCTACAAACAGGATGTAAGAAGTCTTATAATTTAAACTCCACAAACTGGATGTAAGAACTCATATAATTTAAACTCCATAAACTGGATGTAAGAAGTCATATAATTTAAACTTCTCTCACTCCACAAACTCCATATACATTTAAACTTCTCAACACTCCACAAACTGGTGTAAGAAGTCATATAATTAAACTAACACTCCACAAACTGGATGTAAAGAAGTCATTTTAAACTCACACTCCACTGGATAAACATATAATTTTAAACCTCCAGAAGAAAGAACTTATATAGTTAAACCTTAAATTATTAATTTAGTAATAACTGTAATAGATTAATTGTAGTACGAATGGTAGTAGATTAATGGTTTAAATTAATTCCCTGTAACATATTCGTTTTATTTTGAATGAATAAAAGAAATAAAAAATAAACTGAGAAAAAATTGAGTTTAAATAATGATGTCCATCTGTCTATCCAGTATCTAACAAAGTATCTCAATTTACTAAATTAGAAAACTATTTTAGATGAAAAGTTTCGACCTACTCAATAGTATTTGAGAAAATTGCCCCCTCGGCTGTTGGGAATGATTGTGAAAATTTCTCACAGACAGAAGATTAACAATTTTCAATTTGACAAAGAACATTTGTGGAGAAATTAGTCATCCGTCTGTAATTGTTAATCGTCAATTAAATTAAGATAGAACTAAATTTAATCAAGTTATTTCAAAGTTTAAAAATAAGTTCTATGAAGCCGGAAATAATTGATTGCTTGTTACTCTCACGTTTATAATTTACACAATTTCCTTCTTTACTTTTCCTCATTTATACTATAGATATTATATACAGTAAGTATTGTTTTGCAAAAATAATTTTATCGGCTCACGGCAGCAAAATGAAGCATTACTGAACTAGTTTTAGGCAGGAAAGAAGCGTTTCGCTGATCTGTTACTTCAAAACAGGCAGCAAAGTGATTTGAGTACTTTCCCTGCCTAGGGAGTCAAAGTAAGGCCTAAATACATGGATATTTCTCAAAACTCCCTAGGCAGGGAAAGCAGCAAAAACTGACTGTTTTGACTAATCAAAAATATGAGTTTATTAAATATATCGCTGTTTAGGTAAAATATTCGATAACAATCATGTTCTCATTGTCTGTTAATTACTATTAAAATCAATTAATTACTCTAATTACTCATAATATCTTAATTAATTGATTTAAAAGAATATAAAAATTAAAAAAATCGAATTGTAGATCTATAAAACTTTAATCTAAAAAACAGCTGTTTACACTCGTTTTGATTTTGTTTGTCAAGGTCAAGTCTCTTTATACTTATTACCTCTTTTTCTTAAAATTAATTGTGTTTACACCTAATTTGTTCATCTATACGAAAACGCGTAATCATGACAGATAATGTAGTAGAAGATATTGATGATGTTTTCCTAAACACCCCACCGGATGTTTTAAACATAGCTTCAAGCAGCAAAGCATTTTTATGTTTGTGTTCTATTTAATTAAATGAAAACAGTTTTTAGTTTTTATAATACTTTTTGAAAATTATAATATATGACTAATAATAAATAAGATCAACTAAGTAGTGTGTTGATTTTTTTTTTATAATAAGTGAGCAGATAAAATATTGTATGCAACAAGGCAGGAAAGGAAACATTACTGACACGTATATACTATTTGCCTGCCTCGGCTATTACCTGCCTCGGCTTCGCCTCTGCAGGTAATTTCTATAGCCCACCCTCGCCTTCGCTCGGGGCAAATTTTAAACTAGTCAGCAAAATTCCTCTTTCCTGCTAGTTACATAAATAACTATAAAACTGGGATTTCACGTGAACCATCCGTTCCACGTGTTTTAAAACCTCTTGAGTGGTATTTACAAATTTGTCTGTCTTTATGTGTGAGTATTTGTCTGTCTTTATGTGTGAGTATATTGTCTGTCTTATTGTTGAGTATTTGTCTGTCTTTATGTGTGAGTATTTGTCTGTCTTATGTGTGAGTATTTGTCTGTCTTTATGTGTGTATAGTCTGTCTTTATGTGTGAGTATTGTCTGTCTTTATGTGTGAGTATTTGTCTGCTTATGTGTATTCTGTCTTTATGTGTGTGATTTATGTGTGTGTATGTGTGATTATATAACTTAGGGGTCTATTTGATAAGTTCAACACATAAATAGCCTAGAACATTTCATAGGTACCGTTGTGATCTTTTATTCTTTGGTGGTTCATCTAAGTAGGGTAGAACTCAAAACAGAAGATTAACACAAGACATTTTTATAATTAAAAATAAAATAATTTTAACAAACACAAGTCTGAACGTATACATTAATTAATTAATAAGCATGATGATTACATCTTTTAAATTTAATTAAGATTATATATTAAATTCTTTTCCTTGTACATATTTACAAATAATTATTGATCAACTTACGAGACCATTCTATCTGATATTGCTAGCACTATTTCTTCAGAAACTTTACTTTACTAATGAAACTAATATAATAAATTATCTTTAAAAAGAACTAATGAAACTCACAATAACTTTTCCATTTACATAACTATAACTTTACCAAAAGACTGAGCCCTTCCTTTGGTCGAGGAGCTTTTTATTTAATTAATCAAAACAAATTGACGTTATGATCTATTATTAGTATCATGACATCAAATTTGTTTATATAATAAACAGTTTATTATAAATTTGTTTATTTTTTATATCTTTAGTGACCTTAGATTAATAAATCTAGTTTCTCTAAAAGAAATGTTTTGATTTATTAATTATATAATTTAGTATTATTAAAATGCAGTATGATTAAACTCTTATTATCTTCCTTATGAAAATTCGCAATTTTACATGCATCAAACAGCTGCATCCATCAAATTGCTGTATATTGTTATATGCCCCCTTCGCATGAAAATAAAATCTTAGTAGAGTATCGATAAGATTTTCATTTTCCTTGAATGAGTGAAGAGTTGTTGAAGAACAGTGTGCTCGTATTTGAGGTGTTGCTTCTGTCAGCTGTGGGTGTTTTCAATGAGAAAGTCTTGTCCAAAGTAGTTTGAGTTTGTGAAAGGTTGTGGACGCACATCGGTCCATAGTAGTGAGTTGGATCCATAATGATGAGAGTTCATGAAGGTAGAAGTGTTCGATGCTTCTGGTGCTCTGTAAGTTTCTCATTACAATATATATTTACAAAGTGATAGTGGCTTTTTACCTTGTGAAAACAATATTAAATGATTATTTTGATCGAAAATATAAATAAAATGTGTGGCTATAAAATATAATTTAACTTTTTAAGGTGGCTATAAAATATCTTAAGCTAATATAATTGAAAAGAATATATGATAATGTCTTATTAACATAATAAATTAATCAAAGAAAATGATTTAAGCTATTATTTATTTTATAAGTAAATAAATTTAATGGAAATATTTAAAAATATCTATAAATATTTTTTTTTTTTTTTTTTTTTTTGTAAATCTCTTAGACGATTTATAAAATGTTTAATGAAATTAAGTAATTAATGATTAATATTAATTTTTATGTACAAAATATTAAAATTTAAACGTAAATGTTTTATAATTCCTTTACAAACGATTTGTAACGCATGTATATATGCGTCTTATATACATATATACTT
This sequence comes from Microvelia longipes, assembly GCA_018340805.1. Classification (NCBI taxonomy): domain Eukaryota; kingdom Metazoa; phylum Arthropoda; class Insecta; order Hemiptera; family Veliidae; genus Microvelia; species Microvelia longipes. The sequence goes on along the minus strand of JACMZG010001908.1, from coordinate 61,978,759 downwards.
AGCTAAACCAATTCCTCTATTTCACAACTAAATTTGTGTGAGTTATATTAAAAGAAAAACGTGAAAGTGTAATAATAAATCTCGTTAAATTTACGATCCTTAGACTTACTTTGTATCTTTACGCTGAAGCAAAGTATAATCTCTGCATGGCCGACTCATCTTGTCAACTTCTTGTTGGATGGAAAGAATGCTCTGATCAGCAAAACTATATTTCTTTAATGAGTAAAATTACACCTAACTAGAATAAAATATTTGTCTTATTTATAGCTAATCTATCATTTATAAAATAAAACAAAAAGAAATATGCGTATTTAGTTGATTTAATCTTAAAATCAGGTTAAAAGAAGAAACAATATCTTTATTTATAAATAATTGAATAAAATGTACATCTTTAAACGAATATAAAACTCTGCGACCTAAATGTAACGTTATAATAAATTTAAATTTTAATCCCTGACATTGCCGTATTTACGGACTCTATTCTTCCGTGCGTATTCATAAATTTATGAATGTAATAGCTGCTTGAAAGAAAAGCAATGAAACATATATATATACTAATTACATGCTAATAAAAGTCTGAGATAAATAGGTTGAGTTGAATTGCTCTAAATTTTAGGTTTTACTAGGGCATCTTCCCCGAGAATAATAACGTTTCAGACGTGTAATATGAACGACATCAGTCTTTCCTTACTGAGGGCTATTTCGTATGCATTATCGCCGCATGCCCTTATGACGCGATAAGGCCCATCATAATGGTGCCCTAATTTCTGATTTAAGCCGGGGCGAAGCTTCACTAAGACTAAATCCTTTGGCCTAAACTTTAAAGGACGAAAGATTTTATCATGCGCCGCCTTGTTCTTCAATTGAGATTGGACCATTGACACATTGTAGCTCTGATCTCATTTAACATACGTATATTCTCAATTAAATCCGGGCTTGTTGTCGATGGTAAAATTGCTAAATCGACTGCCTTCCGCGGCTCACTTCCAGTGAGAAGAAATAAAGGACTATACCCTGTTGATAAGGAGACTGTGCTATTAAACAAAATATAGCAGCCTGTAGACATCCTACCCAATCCTTCTTAGCTCCTAGATAAGGGATTAAATTTTGATACACTGAAGCATTTGCTCTTTCAACATTTCCCTGCGAAAAAGGGCTATATGCTGTGCTAAAATTATGCTCTATACCAAAACCAGCGCAAAACTCCTTGACGAATTTATTTTTGAAATGACTACCATTATCTGTCTGAATGCAACCCGGCACCGAAAACTTATAAATAACCTCCTCTAGTAAAAACTTTATCACTTGTTGTGCATCCGCCTTCGGGACTGCACGCGCGATTAAATACTTCGTAGCTAAGTCTGTACACAGTAAAATATATCTCTTCCTTGCATAAGTTATGGGGACCACTAAAATCTAAAAATATTTTCTCAAAAGGTACGCCCTTAACAGGAATATGTCCATGATAGATCACATGATTTCCTGTCCTATCGTATTTTATTCGTTGACATGTATCACAAGTCTGAACATATGAGACTACATCATGATAGAGACTCCCAATAATACTTCCTCTTAATCGTACTAACCAGCGCGAAATACCTGGGTGCCCTCCCATATTAGATGAATGATATTCATGTATGACGTCATCGACTAAGGAGCGTGGGACAGCGACTAGGAGCTGTGTTTCCCCACCAAAATAGTGCTTATAAAATAATATATCATCATTGCCGATAGTATATCGTCTAGACTTTCTCAAAATTGTCTTCTCAGCTACTTCTGGATTCAAAATTGCCTTATAAATTGCTCCTAAGAAGTCATCTTGCTTCTGGACTGTAGCAAGATTGCCTATGAATAAGTGATTAGTGGCCTTCACAACCTGACTATGAGTGTTGCTGAGAGAAGTGTGTTGTACATCCTTGTCTGAGCTCATAGAGTCACGTGACCCCGCCCGAGGACGTAAGACAGCCGCCACTTCCGCATCCTCTGTGTTGCTACGAGACAATGCATCGGCTACGCCCTGAAAACTTCCTGGCTTATATTTTATCGATAGGTCGAAATCTAGTAACTTAGCTGCCAGATGATTTAATCGCGAGTTTGCATGCCTCAGCGTTTTATCGTAGATAAGACACTTGTGGTCTGTGTATACCGTGAAATGTATACCAAGCAGCAACTCGCGAAATTGCTGACAGCCGAAAGTGACAGCCAAGAGCTCGAGCTCTGATACCGAGTAGCGCTTCTCCGCCGGTCTAAGCGCTCGCGAAGCAAAGCCAATGGGTTTTAGTAGCTTTAGTCACTGGACACTTCTGGTGTAATGCCGCCCCCAAAACCGGAACGACTTGCATCTGTCAGCAAGTACGTTTCAGCCGTTTCATCAAAGACCGACACAGTAAAGGGGGGGAAGTGAGAATCTGCTTGATTTTAACAAATGCGGATTCACACTCATCTGACCATGAAAACTTCTTCTGTGTTGTAACCGCAATTAAAGGCGCTGAAATAGAAGCTAAATCCTTGCAGAACTTCCTGTAGAAATTCACAAGACCCAAAAAGGATCTAACCTGCTTAATGCTCCCGGGTCTACCAAAATTTTGCACCGCAGTTATATTCTTTTGACAAGGGCTAGTACCGTTCTTACTAATATCAAACCCTAAAAACTCTACCTTCCTAGTACCAAAAAACACTTATCCGTACGTAATTGGATGCCATATTGACTTACTCTTGCCAAAACCTTCTCTAAATTTGAAATAAATTGCTGAAACGTGTCCCCAAACGTTACAAAATCATCAATGTAGTATACAAAACTGGTATACAAGAGATCATTAAAACTTGCACTTATCGCACGTGCAAAAAGGGAACTTGATATTTTAAAACCCTGTGGTAAAGCCCTAAAAGTATATAAATTATCGCGGATTTGAACCCGGTAACTGCTGGCACTCAGGACTAATCGCTAACTGATTAAAAGCACTCAAAAATATCCATGCTAGCAAAATAATCATGATTACCTAAGCACCTACTAAAGTGGGAAGATGACCTAATGGGTATTGATCACCTTTCACGTATTTATTAAGCTGACGGTAATCGACAATTAATCGGGTTCCTTATTCTCTTTTCGTACTAAAAAAGCTGGTGATGAAAACGAAGTTCTACTTTCCTGTATTATGCCTGCTTTCAAATAAGTCTTTAAAATACTGTCCATATCTTCTACATCCCTGGGGGACAACTTCATAGGTCGTGACGTAACATGTGCATTCTCATCCGTAAGCTTGAAAACTCACTGGTTTCAACTTAGATAACGAAGTCGACTCTTATTCCGAAACAAAAACGTGTCTATATTTACGCAAAACCGTTGCAATCTGATTACGCTGCTCTACGGGAAGATCTGGGTTAATGAACAAAGGGCGACCATCTAAGTCACAGACCTGAGCAGAATTGCTGTGTGGATCGACTGACAATACATTAAGGGGCTTAGCTCGGCTTTGCTGGTGCTCTAAAGCGCCTAAAATTGCTCCCGCAAGGAGATGCTTAGTCGAAGTGGTTGTATTAACCAAAACCAACTCTGATTCCTTACTCCTGTAAGGTATGACAATGAATGCCCCGTCGAGACAATAAATTAAAATCCGAACTCATTGAATACTCATCCCCCGGTGCGCCTGAAGAGCGGCACAGCACAGGCACGACTAAGAGACTCACGCGCTTAACAACTACATCTCTACTTAACTGTATGCCTAGCTGACTATTATTCTTACCCCTAGCATCCTCTAAAGAAGTCTTAACCCACGTCGAGTGCATACGTACGTATAAAACGTCACGCCCAGCCTGAAAAGAAATACGCCTTTGCTCAAAATCTAGATTTACCCGTACTGAAGTAAAAAAAGCGTGCCTAAAATTACTGGCTTTAATAAATTATTCGCAACATAAACTATACATGTAAAAACCGTATTTGAAGCTGAAATTTGAGCTCTGTCATACCCGTAATGTCGAGTTGAGATTTAGACGCCCCCTGTACTGAAAAATCGTCTGGAACTGGAGAAACAGATAAACCTAAGTGAGACAAACCTCCTTGTCTATTACATGTAGGGATGCTCCACTGTCTAATAAAGCCATGTATTTTCTTCTGACCTACAGAATAGGCACTGACAAACTCCACTTGGAGGTAGTGACACAAGAACCTCTCCCCTTTGCTATCTCTAGGCAATATCCGCGGGATATGAGAATTGCAAAAAGCACGACCTAGGACAATACTTTAACTTATTATATAAAGATAGTAATGAGAATTTACAACTATCTCTTAAATTAATTAAAATCTGCTGACCTACACAGTATAACAAACTTGCCTAATTTGAAGGAAATTCCGACCAGATGTAAAAAAATGCTGACCTTGTATATAAAAAATAAAAGTCGCTAAATAGAGCTACGCATAAAACAACATAAATTATGGCTGAGAAACCCAAAATAAAGCAACATAATTAAAGTAATGCTCCTAACCCTTAAAAATAAAAGAAACCATGCCAAAAGTGGCTCAACACAACTTAAAAATAATTGGACATGAATAAAAACATGGTACTAAATAATACATCTTGACGAGAAAAATGGGGTTTACTGGACCTTAACACATTGACCGTCTCCGTAAACCCTTCACCTAGTTTTTTGAAGCACGATCTGTCTGATAACGGCTGCCCTCTTGACCTCTATGCCCGTACCTATTATCAGAGCGATAATTAGAACTCGAGCGTTGTGAATCAGACGGACCCCTAGACTGAAATCTTTTGAGCCTTATCATCCCTAGATCCACTACGCTGACCACCCCTCGAGCCAGAAGGCCTGTAAGGACAGCTACTCTCATAGTGAGATGTTGCCCTACAGTAATAACAAAACTTATTATTATTACTATGATTATTATAATTATTATTATTACGGTTGTAAGAACCGCCCTGGGAATTTCTGTTTGAAGAGTGGCGGTTATGAACCTGCGGTTGTCAACCGAGCGGTCGCGATGAAGCCTCGGGCTTTATCTGTATAGAATTCACCGCCCGTGTTAACGACTCGATCTGCTTTGTCAGCGAATCATAGAGATCGGTTGGCTGTGCAGAAGCGACTGTGGGAGATAGCCGCTCGTTCTTCTGAAGTAGACTTTGCTCTAAGAACTTCGAAATATTTGGCGCAATTCAGCGAGCGTGTTATTATTATAGAGAGCAACGCGCTCAAAAATATGGGGTGACAAACCCTTTAAACAGTGAGTAACAACATCTGTCTCCTGCATGTTGTCATCTATGCGTGAACATAATTCAACGGCGCGATCAATAAAGTCGAGCACGTGCTCCTCCTTATTCTGTAGCAGAGTATTTAGCTCCATCTGGAGCGAAAACCGCGACGAGGGCCTAAAACGCGCTAAAAATGCGGTCTTAATTGCAGTCCAAGTGAGAGGCGTATTAGTCCGGCCTGCACGCGCTTCTAACTCATCATAAAACCGGAGAGCGGAATCCGACAAATACAACGGAAGAAGTCTAACGATTTCCTCATCAGACCAACGATTAGCAGTAGCAGCCCGGCGTACTGAAGAAAGAAACGGCTCAAGTTTCTCAGTCTGCCCCGAAAAAGATTTAGGAGCAAAATAAGGAAAACGTTGCGTTTGCGCTTGGCCTGCAGGAGTACCACCGTCTGCTCCCCCTGAACCTGTGAGAATATTAACTGTATGCTTTTTACTCTTCAAGTAAGTGGCAGCTCGCACCCGCTTTTCTCTCTGTGATCCGGTTGCATCTAGCCCCTGTTCTAGCAAGTATGCACTGAGCTGGTCTGAACGCATACGATAAATACTCACACGTGAAGTGACCGAAGCACACGAGCTAGTGTCCGATTCATTACCCGACAAATCCGACATAGTGATCGAGCAAAAATAAATAAATCAAGCAAAATAAAAGTACGAAAAATAACAAAAATATTAAAAGTATATTATATTAATAACGGCTCTTCAAAAGAAAAAAAAATCAAAACAATCCTCCTATTTAATTAAAGAATGTAGGGGTTGTAAACCGTATAAATAACTGAGCAGAGAGTAACTTATTTAAGCAAAAGAAATAGACATCGAAAATATGATGCTATATATAAAAACTATACGAAATAACATAAAATAAAAAACTAAAAAAACCAAACGTATCAACTCAGTATATCACTGATAAAATCTTGGGGCCATTCATACTCTAATGTAAAGTAACAACATAATAAGACATAATCAAATAACAAAGTGTTTAGAATCATTTATAAGAGTCTTTAAATCTAAATGAAAATATGCTAAAAACTTATTATAAAATGATCTTATAGCCATGAACAAAAGCTTCGAGAAGCAGTAACTAATATGTTATAAATCCATAAAGAACATCAAGAGCCGAGCCACAACTTCTGTTGTTAATTAAAAAGAAACAAGGTAAAAGCACTAAAAAGAAAAAGAAAATAAATGTAATCCTAAGCAAATATGCCGATCTTGAAAAACTAATTATAATTTACTTGACATTGACAGAGAAAATGGCTGACCTAAGCAGTCCATCTGTCCGAGTTAAAGCCTTTAAATCTTAATCACAAATCATGTTGTTAATTTCAAATTTGAATTTCCCCTTTGATAAACCACAAAAAAAAAAACGGGCCTCCACCATATAACATTAGGGGTCTATTTGATAAGTTCAACACATAAATAGCCCTTAGAACATTTCATAGGTACCGTTGTGATCTTTTATTCTTTTGGTGGTTCATCTAAGTAGGGTAGAACTCAAACAGAAATTAAACAAGACATTTTAAATAATATTAAAATAAAAATAATTTTAACAAACCACAGTCTGAACGTATACATTAATTAATTAATAAGCATGATGATTACATCTTTTAAATTTAATTAAGATTATATATTAAATTCTTTTCCTTGTACATATTTACAAATAATTATTGATCAACTTACGAGACCATTCTATCTGAGTATTGCTAGCACTATTTCTTCAGAAACTTTACTTTACTAATGAAACTAATATAATAATTATCTTTAAAAGAACTAATGAAACTCACAATAACTTTTCCATTTACATAACTATAACTTTACCAAAGACTGAGCCCCTTCCTTTTGTCGAGGAGCTTTTATTTAATTGAATCAAAACAAATTGACGTTATGATCTATTATTAGTATCATGACATCAAATTTGTTTATATAATAAACAGTTTTATTATAAAATTTTGTTTATTTGTTTATATCTTTAGTGACCTTAGATTAATAAATCTAGTTTCCTAAAATTAGAAATGTTTTGATTTATTAATTAATAATTTAGTATTATTAAAATGCAGTATGATTAAACTCTTATTATCTTCCTTATGAAAATTCGCAATTTTACATGCATCAAACAGCTGCATCCATCAAATTGCTGTATATTGTTATAGTATTTGTCTGTTATCATCGTAGCTTCCAGTGTGCTTATGCTAGAGTGTTAAACTTGGTAAAAAAATAAATAGTATTTGTGCTTTATAAATTTTGACGATTTTTGAATCCGAAGTAGTGATAATGAGCGTAGCAAATCCGATATAATAAGAAAATTTTCGAGGTACCCCTTACCAGATTTTTTAATTTTATTTAATTATAATAGTTTTTTTTTTATTGATGTGTTAGGAAACGCTCAAAAATAATTCACAAAGAGATTAACATTTATAAAATGGATTTTTTGATTGGGAGAAAGAGGTTAGTACCTTTAAGGCATACTACAATTCTATTTGAAACAGGGTCAGAAATCATCCTTGTGGTACCTAACTGGAATCACAGGGCACAATAATGTAGGTGAAAAAAAACTCATTCGGAACCACCTCATAAACGCCATTTTCTGGTGCAATTTCGTTACAATGTAATACCGACATTGACATTGTAAAGTTAAGAAAAATCCTATCATGTTTCCATGCAGACTCAAACCCCGACAAAAAATACAGGAAAATGTTTCTACTTACTGTTTTAGCTTTGCTTTCTTTGAATTATGTCGGGAACTGTGATATTTGTTAGTTATTATTTAAAGACAAAATCGCTTCCACACGAATTTATGATTTATTTAACTAATAATAGAGCAAGACGTGGTTATAGAGAATGGTTAGATAGAGTCGAGTGTAAGGCGTCTCGTCAGAAGGGAGCTCAGATAGACATGAAATCCAGGAATGAAAGAAAAATATGGAGAAAATGTTGAAAAAGCATTACACCAATCTCGGTTTAAATGGCTTGCGTTGTATACATGTAATAATCTTCGAAACAGTTAATAATGGATGGTATTATTTGTTTTGACATGGATTTTGACCTTGAGTGTATTGAATTTTCAAAGATAAAGAATAATAACGACAATTGAAGAATCAGCGAACACCGAATTACCGACGAGACAATTATTCACGAATAGTTGTTCGTGAATAATTATTGAAAAAGTACCTAATGTCCGAGTTGAAAGAAAGTTTTCTTTCAACTATTAGGTACTTTTTCGGTTCTCAAACCAACACTTGACAAAAAACGAAAACGGGAAAATCATGAAACCAGTACACATCATAATAAAAGACACAAAGCCTCCTAACGTCAGACTCACTCGCACACCTGACTTCTCAGGGTCACGGCCTTGACTCAGTCCACATTCCCTTTATAAACCCTTCCTCAATGATTTAACTTTATTTTACCCAGTTCAAAATCATTTAAATTTCAAGGATATAGTTCCCTTCCTTATCTTTAGAGGGCTTGGTGTGATCATTGAGACTATAAGTTATTCAATGATATAACTTTATTAGTTGAGAGACCGAGTATTGTCCCGTCGCTGATAATGGCGTTAAGCCGAACATCAATCTAACACCAGGTATAAACGGTACTGATTTTTCGATTGCTTCTTCACCTAGCGATAAATAATAACGACACCCCACTGCCTTTTAGCAAAAATTATTTCAAAAAACGTTATTACATGTATACATCTATGTAATTTTTCGGTCACTGAAAATGGTCTAATTGAGTTTAAATTGGACTTATTCGATTTTACCTGTCAACTTTAAATAATGTAACTTTGTTTTACTCAGTTCAAAATCATTAAAATTTCAAGGATATAATTTTTCATGTGAACGTAAAACTAGACACAACGTTTAGTTAGAGCGACAATATCAACTACGCGATGTTTCACACGAGTAAGAATCAATTTAAGTTATTGTTTGCGATATCTTTGTCCTTTTTCGATTTGCATATTTTACCTATATTCTCCTTTTTGCATATTTCACCTTTATTCTCGTAAAAAACTAAGTAATAAAGATATACAAAAAATGAAGGTAAAGATGTAGCAATCTAAAACGATTTTTCAAATACTGATTTCTATCTCTTAATTGCTTTTTTTGCTTGTATTTTCATTTGAAGTTGTTGAATGCAATTTGACTTCATTAACCTTTCTATACAATTTGATCTAACCCAAGTTAATTCAAGTGTATTTCCATGTTTTTTAAATTACTAAAGATTTGCTGTGTGGGTTTAGTATAACCATACAAAAAAAATCGCTCAACTCAGAGCAGTATTGATTAATTATTTTTCCTCTTCAGTTTCTTAGTCGCCATTGAAATGTGTACATTTAACATTTGTTGGGTTTTGTTTTAAATTTAAACTGTATTCTTTCATTGACTACCATCATTTGAGCTACACGTACTGCTTATGGTCTCTTATTGCTTTGTTAATCTTCCACTTTCTTGTTGAGCAATAGCATAGTAATCCAATCGTTGCCGGACCTCAGAGGATCTTGTTAGTTTAGTAAGTGCATAGCTAATCCATTAGACAACCTAAATGTACCCCGAATATTTTTACTGCCTCTTAAGGACATACATCCTATCCCACGGACCATCATTTACCAAAGAGACGTGATTAAGTCTACCAGTCGTGATAGGCAAGTTACATCACATGTCTAACTCAAGGATCTTGAATAAAGGGGATGTCGCATTAAGGAACATTTCTGACCCCATGTAAGTTTTATGAGATAGAGAAATATGAGCAAATTTACCTTCCCCATGATTATAATGAAAAAAGACGCCAAACGCAGGTTATGTAGCAAGGTTGTCGAGTTTGCTTCTCAACTTTCTTCTGTGCTTCTCCTGATTGTTACATTTGTGGTGCTTGTTAAGTCATTTGTGCTTTATTTAATTTTAAATTTTGGACTATACTTAGCCACTTCAGTGAGTGATAATTTAAGCTTGTTTATAACCTTCTCAAGCAATAAACAATGGGAAACCATTGAGAGGTAAGTTTGCCTCTAAAATTTAAGACCTGCGCTATTATAAGAATTATAAGCATGCGCAGTTTGTAACAAGCATGTGCAGTTGGGTTTTGATGTGTGTTTCGTGTTGTCTCTCTATTTTTTTGATTTTCGATGGGGTCACTTTTTTGTATAGCAAATCTACTTAGTGCGTCATCCCCTTTATTCAAGATCCTTGGTCTAATAATGTGAGATTGACGCTCCTATCTTTATGGGAATAATATTAGTTTATTTCTTTTTTGCATTTAATACTATTCAGTTTTGCGAAACAATTATATCGTATCAACTATTTTTTTAATAATAAATAAACGATTTAATAGAACAGTTTTATGTTGGGTACTTTGTTAAGTGCCCCACATAAACAGGCAGTGAAACAAAAGTGTTTAGACTTGACTTGATTCGAGGTCTCAAAATTAGTTCACTTAGCTCTAATTTCAACTCATTAAGTTTCACTGCTGAGATTGTATTTCTTTACTAAAATTAGAACAATTACACTTTTTTAAAAGACTTTTAACTCGTGCAGTATTCATAATTAACTCTTGCTTTAATTTTCATAATTTTACGGTGTTTCTAAAAAGTTACCATACTTCAAATATTGAACACAGCCATATAATTCGTAAACTCCATTGCATTGTGGAATCTTTAACAATTCTATAGTAAAGTAATTATAAAATTAATGGATCATTTTTGATAAATATAATAATATAAGGTTTAAGAATTCCCGGTAGGTCTAAGGTTCCTAAAATTACGCGTAGATGATGAGGACTCTGAAGTACCCTTTGTTTTGTTTTGTTTATCTAGGGTTTTCTGCATTCCGTTTGAGTGTCCTATATATCTTTAATCTGTTGACTATAAAACGATTTTAGGAATAAGGTGTTTATCAACTTTATGTCATGTTGTTAACTTTTTTAGGTAATGGTGTATCTCAGAGGAGGTCATGTTCTTTTGGCTCTAAATTCGTCTTATCTATTAAAATAATCTTTAGCAGAGAAGAATAAATAACTCTTTTTTGCTATATCTCTATGGCTTCCATTGTTCTCCATTTCTTCTCACTGTCTGGGAACCGTATATCCATCACAACTGGTTCTTCGAAATCCATCTTAATGATCTTTATAAATGTTCTGCTACTACTTATTAATGAATCCGCATTCTCCATTTCTCTTGATATGCTCTTCTAAGCGTGTATAAATCAATCTCCCGGATTGTCCTGTGCAACTTCGACATAGCTAGTAAAGGAATTCGTTAACTCTCTTGGATTGTGGAATCTTTTACAATCCATTACCAATTCGTTTCCCAATTGGTTTATATGTTAAAGAGTGTAGGAAACATTGTATTCCCGTATTCATATCTATTTTGGGTTTAGAGGTTAATAAATTGATGACCAATAAATGTGGGCCGTTCAAAGCAGGACATGCCTTCATATGTGATGGTGTTCCAAATTCTTCTTTAAAAATTGAACAGATTGGGCTGTTCAATAATCCTATTAGATGCAGATGTATTTTAAGTCTTTAATGACCAGCAATTATTGCTGTTATGAACACTTTCTTTGCATAGAGGCAATATAGTCTTTGTTCGTTTTTGAACGGCTCTCTTTCAAAAGAGAAAACATGGAAAACATTTATATTTTATTTGAGAAGTAGTCTGTCATTCTTATATTTATTTTTTTTTTTCAGGAAAAAGGTACTAAGTCTATCAGACGGTATAGAGGATATGGGTCCTATAAAATGGGACCTTGCTCTCTGCTTGCTTTTCTCCTGGGTTATAGTTGTCCTATGTTTAGTTAAAGGGATTAAAACAAGCGGTAAAGTTGTTTATTTTGCTGCTACTTTTCCATACATGATATTATTCACGCTGCTGGTTACTGGATTAGTACAGGATGGAGCTATTGCTGGTGTTCTGTACTTCATAACACCGTCGTGGGAAAGATTGCTTGACATACAGGTATGTAGATGACGCCTTGATTACTTTGTTTCCACGGACTTAGTAATAATTTATAATTAACATTACGTTGGTGCATTCAATTATATGCTTAAATACTGTAGTTACCTTTATTTATTTATTTATTTATTTATTTATTTATATTTTGAAGAGCCCCTAAACAGATAAACCACAAGTAGGGAACACTGCATATAAGAACACAGATAATAATCAGAAATTAAAAATTAAGAATAAAATTAAACTTAACCTAATTGACTAGAAAGCGTACTGATAAAAATTATGTAACTTAAATCTTAAAAATAAAAATCAAGCCAATAGATTCAGAACAGAGGATAAAGTACAGAACGTAAACAAATTATCACGAGTGATAGGTAGAGAATTAACAACACTAACAAGACGGACAAGAGGGGATAGGGAGGATAATAAGCGAATATACAATAGGCGACCAGCTCTACGACCTGCTGGTAAGAATTCGACTGATCCTGAACTTGAGGGCACAATACTTCTCCAGATAAGGCCTTGATGAGAAAAACTGCTTCATAAGCCGATCTTCTTCTGCTCAGCAAATCTAATCCTAATCTTCTACACATAGATTCATAAGAAATAACAACGACGATACAAATAACGAATATAAACAATACGAACAAACGACGTTGGACGGACTCAATGCGATCAGACAAGGTAACACTATGTCATTCCAAACTGGAACAGCATACTCCAGACAAGAACGAACCAAAGACCTATACAGACATAAAAGACATTCAAGAGAAAGACCACGACAAATATTAAGGATAAGGTTGAGAGAGCGAGTAGCAGCAGAAATTCTTGACAATACATGCTCGGTGAAGTTAAGCTTACTCGTCAGAGTAACACCTAAATCACGCACAGTATTCACTGAAGACAAGGGTAGCCCATATAAATTATAAGTAAACACACTAACATTCTGACATTTACTGTAAGATATGACAGACGATTTTCGAGGGTTAAATTCCATCTTATTCGCCAGTGCCCAGTTCAGAACACGATCGAGATCTTCTTGAAGTTCAATGTGCGAGTTGGAATTTAAAATTGGGCGGGAAATCCTAAAATCATCTGCAAACAACTCGTAGGCACTAGTTACTCCTACACCTAAGTCATTTATAAATAGTAGGAAAAGCAAAGGACCTAGAATAGAGCCTTGAGGTACTCCAGAAGTAGCATAGTAAGTACGTGATAACTGTGAATTTATTCGGACGCAGCAAGATCTACCTGTTAAGTAACTCTGAAGCCAAAGAATGAAAGGTAAAGAAAAATTAAACTGTTCGAAGAGTTTAGACAGTAATATACCATGATCAACCTTATCGAACGCTTTGCTCATGTCTAGATTAATAGTATCGACCTGAAGACGCTGAGAAACAAAAGAACTTATATTAGATAGAAAAGAAACAAGATTGGTAACTGTCGAGTGAGAGGGACGGAATCCATGTTGGTTAGGATCGAGGAGAGGGTACACTAAAGGAGAAATAATACTATGCACAACACGTTCGAACACTTTACTAAAAACATTACAAAGGGATATAGGACGATAATTAGACAAACTAGCTCGGTCACCAGACTTAAAAACAGGCACAACTACAGAGGACTTCCACAGAGAAGGAAAGGTCATACAGAAAAGACTTTTATTGAAAATAATAGTTAAAACTGGAGCAAGAACTGGGGCAGCACCTTTAACGATGAAACTAGCTATTCCATCCGTACCTGATGTACGTGACCCATTCAGCGTATTGATAGCTTCTAAAACCTGCTCATTGGTGACAGAATCGACACTGATACACTCGTCAGGATTGAGGATAGGAAGAGGACACACGGGAGCAACATAAATAGAACTTTGAACAAACACAGTCTGAAAACTATCAGCAAATAAATTAGCTTGATCTGAGGGATCGGTAACATTAGCATCATTATGAACTATATTTACATTTTCAACATTATTATTACGCAAAGTTTGTACATGTTGCCAAAAACGACTAGGATCATCTTTAAGAAAAGAGTCTACTCTACTTTTTTGAGCTTGTCATCAAAAATGAGTTGGTTTTTTTGATAAACTTCGATAAATTGAATGCAAATTATTATAAATCTGCCGACCAGTACGCTTATATTTACGACAGTATACATTTTTCATATTAATGTAGTATCGAAGTTTAGCAGAAAACCAAGGAGGAAATTTAGACTTTTTAGATTTTACTATAGGTACATGTTGATTAATAGCATAATTAATTTGATCAGTGATGTACTGAACGCAGTAGTCAACATCCATAGAACTGTATATAGAAGAGAAGTCAATAGAAGCAATAGCATTGTAGAGTGAAACGTAATCTCCAGCTGAGTAATTCCTGAACTCAGTTTGCTGAGTTGTCTCGTGAGGACGAGTCAAGTTGAGGCTTTAATATTTTCTTTAATGTTTTGCTATATCATTATCAATGTTGCCCCATTAATTCTCTTGACACCTTCGTGAACTTGGTTCTGTTATCTTTTATGGGTCTTTATACCCAATAATGATATGGATATAAAGATTATTATGGATAATATAAAGTATAACATAATATTATATTATATTGTTATAATATTAAATATTATAATATATAATAATATATTATATAATATAATATAATAATATAAACATTATTAAAGTTACTTTAGTATGAAATACATTTGTAAAATGGCTAATGCAAACACATAATTACATTTTAGAAATTATCAACCAAACGTAGATGGCTAATTAGCCGTGGCTGTGGTATCTATAGAACTACATTCTAAAACTGATTGGCATTACGAGCAGTTTTATTAAAGAATTTTTATTATAGTAACACTAAAGCCTTTTATTTATTTGTATACATATTTTTTTCTGAAGTATGATGTAGTAAATATAAATTGTCTTGTTCGATGTACCAAGTGTACCACCTAATATTAAACTTTCTATTTCTTCAAAGAAGAGAGATTATGGCTTCAAGTCGCTTTCCTAAAGTTTGCTGTGAACTTAAACTTACATCTCCTTTGTCTAGGAAAAGTAAGTTTAAGTATGGTAAGAGTAGTTTTCTTCCTTTTCAAGCTTTCCTTTCTATGAATCTTTTAATTAACATTCAAATGTAGGATTTCTAATCATTTGCTAGGTATGGCAGGCTGCAGCGAGTCAGATGTTCTTCTCACTCAGTGTGTCCATGGGAGGCCTCATCATGTACAGTTCTTATAACGATTTTAAGAATAATGTATACAGGTATTCTATTTTAATATATGAATTATTAGTCAAGATCTTTTAGTCGGATCGACTAAAAAAATAATTTCCGCAGTTGGCTTAACTGTGGAACTTTAACTAAAACATAACTCAATCCTTCTATATTGTAATCTTTTGCCAAATAATATTAGTCAATTATCTTCAAAACAATTTTTCTCCCTAAATTATTTGTGAAACCAAGTCTGCCTGGACATACTTTAGTAGGAAATGTAAGTTAAGGTAATGTAAAGTAATTAAGCCCTATGACTCAAATTTAGTCCAGTTTCTATTTGCATTAAACCTGGGGAAAAATTATAATTCATTAGGGATTTAGTATAACTTCATATTTTTAGCTATTGCACCACTTCTACTGTTTATTATTTACGATTTTCACATTTTTTATTTTCAAATTTAAAAAAAAATATATTTTTAGTGGTTGGCAATCAAATAATAATTTTAATATAATTTTAACATTCCTTATTATTCTGTTGTATTTTTTCAAAAAAACAATTATAAAAAAATTTCTAAAATTACCTGCATAGACCAGATATTGTAATAAGTTTTAAGTGACAGCGAAATCATATGGGAGATTGCGATAGTAATGAGACCAATAAAAATGTCTTTTTAAAGGAGTAAAATTCATTTTTTTTGGCCGCATTAATTTTTCTAAGAGACTGCGTCACACTGCTCTCACATACTATCGCTAAAGTCTCTAGATTGATTTATTCGAGTCAATTGGTGGTGTGTTTAAGCCTAACTGAATACAGCTTGTTGGTTCAGAGGAAATCATTTTAACCAGCCTAACTGATTTACTATGACATACACAAGTCTTAATTTTTTATTCAAATATACCATTCTGTTATGTTAATCTTCTATTATTAGTCGTACCATTTTTTCTTTTCCCTCGTACATTTACAAAGGTTATCTTATGTCTTTATCTATGTTATGCTTAGGGCGAAAAGAAAAGAATCTGCTCATAATGTAATAATCAGTTGACTATTTTTCCTTACTATTACCATATAAATTAATTGAGTAATTATTTTAATTTAAATTAATTTTCTTTGTTTAAAGGGATGCACTGGTTGTAAGCGTGATGGACACTATAACATCCATTATATCAGGAGTAGTTACATTTTCCATATTAGGAGCAATGGCACATGATTTACAAGTGCCGATAGACCACGTGGTTAAGGAAGGACCTGGATTAGCCTTTGTGGCTTATCCCGAGGCACTCCTGAGATTACCCTTTCCACAGCTGTGGTCTGTTCTTTTCTTTCTTATGCTCTTCATTCTCGGATTGGACAGTGAGGTAAGCATTTTGCGATTTTTAGGAGTATTACCACTCAAAGAATATTATAAGTATAGAATGTCGGAAGGTATACGAGAGCGTCTGACAGAAGGTAGGAGTGAAGTCGGTGCCGACATCTAGAGGCAGCCCTGAAACTAACTCTCCAGTATTATGAAATAATCTCGTTCTTTATTTCCATTTTTATGACATGAGTATCTACATTAAATTAGACATTATCATATAAAGCAAATAGTTAGTTCAATTAGAGGAGTGCCATAAGTAGTTTGCTGAAAACAAGACGACAGTGGTTATTCTCATAGTTGCCCAGTGGCGTAACTATGGGCCCCCACGGGCCCGCAATGCGTGGGGGCCCCCAATAGTTAGGGGCCTCCAAAAAGATAAAGTAAAAACGTTAAGTTATTAGTAAAATGGTTTCATGCCCCAGTAGAGATTAGTATAGTCTGTCTTAACATCATTAAGTCACAAGACCCCCTAAAAGATTTTTATACAATCTATTCACCTAAAAATGGGGCCCTGGGTGTAATCTTAGAGTAATCTTTCTTAAGAGCATCCAGTCGTGGGGCCCCTTGTTTGAGTTTTATATAATCTCTTATTTTTCATAGTATATATTGTCCTATTTATAAACTTTTTTTTTTTTTTTTAAATGTTAATTGGCCTCAGCAGCATTATTTATGATTAATAATAATTTAATACTAATTAATTTCATAATTATTATCTTGATTAGAGATAATGTACTTTTTAAAATTAATCTTTTTCAAGATTTGATTAAACCTCTTAAGGAACTCCCAAGGGCCGCTGTTGGTAGGAAGGTCTATGTAATTTTATTCTGCAAATTCATCAATAAAAAGAAAAGAAAAAGAAACTTAGGTTTCGCGACAACTAATAACACCCTTCCCTATATTCTCATGATTTCGTATGTATTTATAGATATTTTTTCCCTTAATTACCTTATTTTCATTCGCTGCTTCTTTTAGAATTGTTAAGATTGCCATTGCAAATCTTGAACAATGAAGCTTTTATTTATTTATTTATAGAAGGCTAATAGTTTTCTAATTTATAAATTAACTGTCGTTTTAAGTTTAGCTTATACTTATCATTTATTAATTGTTCTGAATTGTTTATATTATACTGCTCAGATGTTCAAACATTCATTTATGACAACATTAAGGAACGGTACTTGTACGGTGTCTTTTTTCTGTTTTTTTTTGTGACTATTATATTTATTTAACATAATAAAATAAATAAATAAATATATATATATATATATATATATATATATATATATATATATATATATATATATATATATATATATATATATATATATAATATATATATATATATATATGGGTGAAAAAATCTTGCGGGGGCCCCTATGATGTAGTTACGCCCCTGTAGTTGCCATGGTGAAACTACCAAATTACATGCTAGCGCTCCTGTTAACTTATTACAGAACTACCCTTTCTTGTCCCAAATAATCTTAACCCTCTTTTGATTTGGAACAGTTCACTCCTAGATGTTACTAGTATTGGACTAGTGATATATGTCTCTACTAGCGAAGTAGTAGTAGATGCCAATAGTCGCGGGGCAGATCTTATTAGTAGTAGATGAGTGGGGAGATGCCAGTAGTAGTGGATTAGATGGCATTTGGCAGATTCCACAAGTCTTGTCCTTCTACTAGTGTCATATATCACTAGTAGGTTAGTAGTAGCAGATGCCAATAGTCTTGTCTTGTCATATATCTCTAGTAACGGAATAGTGGCAAATGGCAGTATTAGGGGGGATCAGCCTCTAGAAGAGAAGGAGATGCAATTTTCTTACTTGTTGTTCTCCGGCTTTCCTGTTTAGTTTACATGCTATTCCTTTCTTAAGATAACTTAATTTTTTGTTTTAGTTTGCTCTATTAGAGAATGTATTAACAAGTATATCAGATGAATTCCCATCTCTAAGAAATCATAAGCTGGCATTCTGCATAGCAACATCAGTTCTCTGCTATATTATAGGACTATCTTGTGTAACCTATGTAAGTATCTGCTGCCTTACATGGATCAATCAGTGTATTATCAAATTGAATAATAGAAAATGAGGAGGAAGTAATTTTAAATTGTTTTGTTTAAAATGATGCTTAACATGTTGTTTAGATGACAAAAGTGGAGTGGATCAATTTCACTAGACCACCAGATTCCAACAATTTGTATATATATATATATATATATATATATAATATATATCTGTGTGTGTGTATGTATGTATGTATATATGTATGTATGTGTGTGTGTGTGTGCAAAAAATCCGTAAAGGAAATCCTCTTCCTTGAAAGAAAGTTTATGAATGGTATATTGTAGACTAAAATTCGCCCATATCAATGTTAATTAAGTTCTATAAGTAAACAAAAACTTGCTCTTGTCTTTATATCTGGGTTAGATCGTAATAAGCCTTAATTAACTTTTTATTAGTACCCAAGTGTTTAAGGTATAGATTATAGTTAAACATTTTTCAAAACCATCTTAATGTCATGTGACTGTGAAGAGTTTGGTGCAGACGGAAATTCCCCTAGAAAATCTTAACCTTGAGCAACATATGTTTCGATTTGAAATTTCATTTAGAGAAAATGTGGAATTTGAGGTTGGAATGAATTCACTTAATCTTTGGTTATGTTATTGATAAGTTTTCACTTCAGGTATGGGTTGAGGGTTTAATCCACCTCCACCAATCTAGGGCGTTTTAATCAATCCTTTTTCTATGACATTTATACTAACTACTTTAACAGTTACCAATAAATAAATACCAATGATCTAGGGCGGACTGACCAGAGAGGACGAGGGCAGCAGCCCTCATTGGGCCCCTCATCCAAAAATAAACTAAAAGGGCCCAGATGATGCAGCAGAAAAGGACCCCTGAGATTAAGCATAAAATAGTTTAATTAAATATTAAATTTAAAGTAATAAACTTAAGTTTTATTGAAGTTCATTTATATTTTACTTAATTTTATTTTAATTCATTTAAATAAATTAATTTCATTTGATTTACTCATTAAATTGAGCTGGCTATAATTATTAATACTACTCTAGTTAAAAGTAGACCCCTCTATTTGGGAAGTAATATTGGATCCCCCCCCCCCCCCCCATATTGGGTCCCTTAAGATGTAGGTTTGGGCCCTTTTAACGCAAACCCACCTTTGGCCTTTTTGACTTAGTCCGCTACTGTGAATAGGTGAGTAAAGAACAGCAGCCTTGTTGTTTGTTGATGCATTAATGTTAAGGTCATGGTAATGGATGCAAAATACCCACGCAACAATAATTTTATAATAAAAACTATTGAAGCCTGTTAGACTTAATTTGTCTTTAAACTTAAAGCAAAGAGCATTATTCAAAGTTATTTGTTTTGTGGTTTAAATTAAAAATATTGGTTGTGGTTTTATGGTGAATCTTTTTTCTTAAGGCTCATCTGCAAGATATGAGGTTAAAGAAAATGCACTGAAATATTTCTTGTTATATTTAATGAAAACATAAAAATCTAAGAAGGCTTAATGAATTTTAATAATGCACGTTTACTGTGTTTGTAAGTCTGAGCCTTGTTTCATTTCAATTCAATTTATTTCATTATAATATATATACAATAATCACAAAATATTTAGTGCTAATGATCTACGTTTAAAAGTTACAGTGTGGAGTATGTATTTAATTATTCTTATATCTACTCCTTGTATCGAGTATAGCTATTCCAATGTCACAAGCAGGGTGGGATTATGGTTTTTTCTAATTTTTTTTATCTCTGTTCACCCTGTTCCGTACACGAACATGGAATTTTTCATTTATCACATGAAAGTGCGAATTTTGGCAATTTTAATAGGGGTTGTATTGGTAGCTTAAAATGAGCATTATGCACATATTGTCTGCGCCATGATGCATGAATCACATAAAACTGGTCCGGAACTTCCCTGCTTTAGTGACGTGCCGAGCTGCTTAGATTCGTGTGGTCCCATATAAGGGATGGGACCAGTGGGAAACTGCTACTCCTTCTGGTAATAAAATTCCGCAAGGAGGTATGAACATTTTTAAGGTTTGGTTGAACAAATTTGTTGATTGGTTTAAGAATTGGCCCGCATAGTATGTTTCGTTTAAATATGGCAAGTATATGGTTTTTGTTGTATCACAAAAGTTAAGCAGCATGAAATGAGGTCAGTGCCTGGATGGGTGACTGTTAGGAATAAAACTAATTTATTTAATATCTGAGGACTAGCAAAGCGAGTCCAAAGACTTGATGATGCTGTATAATTTTCGCGACATATTTATTCTGAGAGCAAGCGAAGCAAGTCTGAATTAGTGAGGATAAGTGTTACGGATCCGATGTGGTGAGGAAAAGTCCCCAGTACCCCGTACCCGTTTTTTCCTTATGAAAAAATTACCCAGGGTGATGATCCCTTCAGATAAATGTGTCCTAGATTTTTATTGGATTTAAAGTATAAGCAATATATTAAAACATGTTACCCTTGAAACTTTTAAAATAGGTTTAAAATTTGACAACTTTACTGAATAAGAACTATTACATTGTATTCTCTTTGTTTTCACAGGGAGGTAATTATGTCTTAACTCTAATGGATTTCTACGGAGGAGGCTTAGCTATCCTGCTTATAGCTGTGTCCGAGTGCATTGCTCTAGTTTGGATTTATGGTGAGTAGTTTTCTTCTTTATTAAAATTCTTTAATTAAAATTAAATTACGTTATAAAATCACACTAGTCTTTTAAGAAAAAATCAGGTACCTTGTAACTATTTCGAGTACATTTCCTTGTCCTCAGAATATTAAATCGCCTAATTTAAATTGCAGTACGTCTTCAGACTAGCTTTACTTGTCCTCAAACAGATAAAACATTTGATCCCAGGGGTCACTTATCCAGGTACTGACCTTGCTCGATCCTACTTAACATTAGTGAACCAATACAAACCAAAGATATACTCTAGTCGTACTGAAACGAAACTTTTTATTCTTGTTTATTACGTAATTGGATACTATTATTCTTAATTTCAACTCATTTGGATTATTTTTCAATTCAATTTTTAAAAAAATATAATCCAATGTAGTAGAAATTTGGTACAAGTGTATACATTGATGTAATAATTAAGTACACTAAGTTTCGTTTTAATACTACAAGTATATCTATGAATTTGTTGGATCATAAAAGTGCTGCAAGGGTTACCGCTGAGAATGAAACGGATTTATTTATTATTGTGTTACCTATGTGCAAGTTTAAATATTTTTGTAAAATACTTTTAATAATTATAAAAATTATAAATAATTTATAAATAAAAAATATTATCCTTGGAGCAGTTTTACTCAACATTAAAAAAAAGGTTGCACCCCCCCCCCTTCAACACCCATAATATTGGAACACACCCCCCCCCCCCGGGAAGAACCTATAAAAGAAACCCTGTACATGGGCAACTTAGGTTACTATGGTTATATTATGGTGGAAATTAATGTTGCTTGGTCATAAAAAATTATTTTACAATAAGATTGATTTTTGTGCCAAGATTCAACTCTCTAGTTTAATATCCTGGGAGATAAGATGTTAACACATACAGTCATAAAACTTCATGAAAACCATCTCAGAAGGTCTTAAAATCATCTGAAACAGATAATTCAGATGAAATCTGGGTTTTTCAATCTTTTTGCAAACACAATACTTTTCCTATATACCTACGGTATAAATAAGTGAATAGTGAATGTACCAGTAAAGATACATCGTTTGAAAGTGTATTGGCAAGTAATACACTTTACATTGACTATTGTTTTGTTTGCTTAACAGGTTTAAGGAATATATGTAGGGATATGAAATTCATGCTGGGATTCGAACCTAATCTCTACTGGAGGGTCACTTGGGCTTTCTGTGCCCCTGTTATACTTGGGGTGAGTATTGACTGCTAAAACAGTTATTATCAAGTCATTTTCAGGACAGTTATGGTAATAACTGAAATTAGTACAGTTATGTAATAAAGGAAAAATATTTTGGAGGAACTATAAATATTTTTATCTGTTCCCATGCAGGAAAATAAGTCATTACTTTAATATTTACTGGAAGGAAAGTAGCATTTCCCTGATCTGTCAAAAATTAACCGTATAGTATTACCTGGCTAGGGAAGTAACAAATTACTGTTGTAACAAATAAATACATAGGATTTAGATTGAATCTTCCAAGACAGGAAAGTACTATTTCCCTAAATGTTTAGAAGTTCCATAATTTTAAAATGTAGTTTATTACATTTCACGATAATATCTATTTTATTTTAACTTTTTGATTATTTAAAAAATGGTATATATTTATATTTATATATATATATATATATATATATATATTATATATAATATAATATATATATATATATATATATATATATAATATATCTTACCAAAATTCTAGTGTCCATTGGTTGCCTTAAACATTTTCCTTATCTTATTTTTTTCTTTTCATGATATCTCCTGCTAAATATTTTAGTATAATAGATATCTTTGTTTAATTTGCAGGGCATATTTATCTATAGTTTAATAACATTTAAGCCACTAAGATACGAGAACTATGACTACCCCGGATGGGCCCAGGGCATAGGATGGGCTCTAGCTGGTTTATCTACTCTCCAGATACCTATATGGGCTATCGTTTCTATACTAAAGATGAAAGGAGATACAGCCAAGAAAGTAAGCAAATTATATTAACTATTATTTCATACTCATGGGGGCATATATGCAATTTTTAGTAATTATACGGTATATCTTAGCTTAGCTTAGATATCTTAGCTAATATATTTCTAAATAATTTTAGATCACCCAGCCTATAAAAAAATCAGAAAATAGTTCTGTGGCTGAATATTTATTATAAGATTCAGTCTAACCTTACATTTTTTATGGTTTCAGCCACTATCGATTCAATTGATCCAGATTTTTTAATTTTGTAATTAGTAAAATAAAAGAATAGACCAGACAAAACTTTATTAGTATTTGCTTTTATATCTCCTAGAGTAAAAGAGGCTCTCAATAGTGCTTAGCTTCACTAATGTATCGTTCAAATGTAAAATACTTTATGGACCAATCAAAACACAGTAATAGCTCTAGAGAGAATTCAAGATCTTCAATGGATCCTTATTTTAAAAAATATTCACTCAAAATATAATTAATTCAATATTTTGTATTGTAGAAGATAAGTCAAGCTTTAAAACCAACAAAAGATTGGGGACCAAGTGATCTAGACTCCAAAGAAGAATGGTCTCAGATTCCATCTGACAAAAAAGCAGCTCAGAAATATGCAAATGGTAAATACTAACTTATTTATTAACACTAGGCAATAAATAAAAAATCTAAAACTTGTGAAAAACTGGGTGTTGTGTGAATAAAACGTGTGTGATGTTCCAGAAGTAGTATGAGTGTTTTTTTAAACTTTTGTGCTTTAACTACTGCTCTACTTAAGTGAACTAATACTCTATTTATAAACTAAATGAATCTGATTTATTGTAAAATTAAAAATAAAATTAATGTTGTTTTTTTGGGGTTTACACCTTATTCAAGAGATCTATAGTAAATAATAATACTATAATATATAATTATTTGTATACTAATTGTTTAAACAATTGTTCATTGTATATACAATTTGGTGTAAAATTACCCTCTTATCTTTTACTACTATTATTTTCTCTTAGAATTTGGTTTTTTTTTTCTTAAAGTTCTAATTTGGAGTAAATTTTGTTTCTCAATTACTAGTATACTGTGTACAAAGAGACTAATACTTAGAGGTAGTACATGGGCCAAATAGCACAATGATAACGGGTATGGAAGTGAGACAGTTTCCATAGGTGCCATAACTGTACTTACCCCTACTATAGACTCCCAAGAGAGAGACCAGATTCTCCCCCACCCCTCTACAACCCCTATTGTAGCATGCACTCTATAAACGGCGGGCATTTTTCAGTGATGCCACATTAAACCACTTTATTCAACACAGACAATTAAAAAATACATACAATAGATAATAATTAAAACTTATTTTAAATTTAATTTACTTAAATTAAGACAAAATAGTAGAAAAATAATCTGATATTTACATAGGATTGTAATTATTTGGAAAAATAAAAAAAATGATGTCACCACTGTACAGTTAGCTACCTAAGGTATGATAAGAGCTGTTGTATCCTCCCTCTAAGTATTAGTCTCTTTGACTGTAGAACTCCTATCATTGTATTAAGTTTGTTTTTATATTATAATTTTAATTTTATTATAATTATAATTTTAATTATTATATTTGTTATAACATGTTATATAGTTCACATTGCACTACCTCTCCAAAACCATCTATCTTAGTTTATATTTCTATTTTTTTGTTATTTATAGTGTTATCTTATTAAATATATCTCTTTTACTTTCTTTCTATTTATTGATTATGCAGAGTTTTCTTAAACAAATACTTTTAATAGACTTAACAAAAACTTATAATTAAATAATATTTTATGTCACTTGGTTGTCAATACTGACACTATTATTTTAAAATTTTGTATCATATTGTCATTATGTGTTATATCTATTTATCATGCATTATATTTATTATGTATTCATATTTATGTTATTATGTATCATATGTCATATATCTATTTTGATACATCCTAATATATTCAGCAATAAGTTATTCATTATTACTCTTACTTTTCATTCTATATTTATTTCATCATTATTTTTAGTTTAATGCTGTAATTAGTATTAAGTTTTTTTTTGTATTTATTATTTTTCTATGTTGTTCTTGTAGAGTTTTATTGGCAAAAGCCACTTATTCTTGTAATAAATAAATAAGTAAATTTTTCATTATTATTTAATTAATAATAATATTATCATTATTTTTTATTATAATTTCTTTTGTTGTTCCTCATATTAATTATATTAATGCTAAGGTTGGGCACTAAGAGGAATAAAATAACTACTGCTGGCTACTAATACACTATATTTCGCCCTCTACCTCGATTATTACATAAGATTAAGATTATTACTTGAAGTCCTACATATATCTAAAGAAGATAATAATATCAATTAATAAATAATTCTGGGCGCGGTGGTCCGCATGTCGGGCAAATTTCCTTTGGATGCGTGTTTCCCGTGCTTTTTACATTATATAAGTATACAACTAGTAAATAAATATTCCGGCGCGGTGGTCCGCTGTCGGGCGAATTTCATTTAGAATGCGTGTTTCCGTGCTAAACAACCCATTTCTTGCTTATGCAAGAACCATGCCCATTGCGTGGTTCCGGTTCATGCTTTAGAACCTAAGCAGTTACTCAATTGTCAAGC
The DNA here is from genome assembly GCA_018340805.1 of Microvelia longipes. Taxonomy (NCBI): domain Eukaryota; kingdom Metazoa; phylum Arthropoda; class Insecta; order Hemiptera; family Veliidae; genus Microvelia; species Microvelia longipes. The sequence goes on along the minus strand of JACMZG010001908.1, from coordinate 61,952,672 downwards.
ACTGCGCGTAACTCATTTTGTCTGTATTTTCCAAAGGAAATGCGCATAATCATCCAGTTGTTGTACAAAACTATGCCTCTAAAATTAGAAAGTACGCACTATTATTGCATACTAGTTTAAAGATTAAGTTACTTATCTTTAAGCTTAGTCAGTTATCTTTAAAGGTTTTAGCGCATTTCCTTTGGAAAATACAGACAAAATGAGTTACGCGCAGTGCTTGACAATTGAGTAACTGCTTAGGTTCTAAAGCATGAACCGGAACCACGCAATGGGCATGGTTCTTGCATAAGCAAAAAATGGGTTGTTTACACGGAAACACGCATTCTAATGAAATTCGCCCGACAGCGGACCACCGCGCCGGAATTATTTATTTACTAGTTGTATACTTATATAATCTATTGTCTTAGTTGAGTCTATTGTCTTAGGATACTTCCCTGACTGTCTGAAGCTTACTAAAGTTATACCGTTATATAAGAAAGGGGATAAGGAGCTACCATCAAGCTACCGACCTATTCTCTTACTCCTATTCTAATCGAAAGTGTTTGAGAAAGTTATAAAAAGCAGTTAGTCAATTATTGGAAACAAATAATCTTTTAAGCAATAGTCAGTTTGGCTATAGAACAGGCAGATCTACCGTACAAGCGGTTGCTAGAGTAGTAGATAGAGTGGTCCAAAGCATGGAAAAGGACAGCATATGCTCAACTTACTTGTTTAGACGTTAGTAAAGCCTTTGACACCATGCCTCATGATATTTTCTTTTATAAACTCAAAGCATTACGTATTGAGGGCAATGCTGAGATGTTATTAAAATCTTATTATAGTAATAGACCCCAATTCGTAGAGTATGAAGGTCAAATTTCTGATGTAGAGGAGCTTGAAGCTGGAGCCGGCCAGGGGACGGTCCTGGGACCATTTGCCTTCATAATAAATACAAATGACTTTGAGGAATATCTATCTGATGAGACTGATTATTATGAGAGTTTACAAGGATGTGAAGAAGACTTGATAGCCTTCGTTGACGACAATAGTATTTTGCATATACATCAAGATGAGAATATTCTAAAAAAAGGACCAGCGAGATAAGATTAAAAAAAAGTAATCATTGGTTTAAAGTTAATCATTTTACTTTAAATGTTAACAAAAACTCAAACAATAATTTTCAGTTTAAAGGAAACATTTATCTAATAAACAGAGCCTGTCAAACTACTTGGTATAGTATTAGATTCCAAACTAACATGGATTCCACATATTCAAATGCTTCATAGCAAGCTATCCAGTTATATTTATGTTTTGAGGAAGTTGAGAAAATCATTAACAGAAGATATACTTCGTATTGTGTATATATCTATGATACAGAGTCGTCTCACTTATGGTATAACACTTTGGGGACATGTAAACCTGCATATGCTTTTGTTAGTTCAAAAAAAGGCAATGAGAATTATGTCTAAATCGGGTTCAAAAGAACAGTGTAAACCTATTTTTATAAAGTTTAAATTAATGACAGTTGTAAATTTGTTTGTTTTTAATTCTTTATTATTTGTAAAATCTAATATCAGTAATTATAATTTAAATGGTTATAATCATAGTTACTTGACAAGGTATAGAAATGAACTTACCATTCCTCTGCATAGGCTAAAGAAATCTCAAGATGGTAGGAATGTTCTAGGAGTTAAAATATATAATAAACTACCTGATAGTATTAAAAATCTTGAAGGAAACAAATTTAAGAAAGAAATTAAGAATTTTTTATTGGAAAATCCTTTTTACTCTTTGAAAGAGTACTTTGATCATGTTCACGAAAATATTTTGTAAGGATGTAATTAATAGTTTTAAGTATTTTTGACGCATTCTTATAACAACATGCTTGTTTTTTGTGAATAAAGGAATTTTTTATTTATTTATTTATTTATTTAATGTAAAAAGCACGGAAACACGCATCCAAAGGAAATTCGCCCGACATGCGGACCACCGCGCCAGAATTATTTTTAGTTGTAAACTTATATTAGGTAAAAAAACGATAAAAAATTATTGTCCCTACTAGGATTTGAACCCAGGTACTCTGGGTTTGAGAGCTCGCATCCAAAGGAAATTCGCCCGACATGCGGACCACCGCGCCAGAATTATTTTCTAGTTGTAAACTTATTTTAGTAAAAAAAAAAACCATAAAAAATTATCGGCCCTTCCAGGATGTGAACCCAGGTACCCTGAGTTTGAGTGGTCGTATTGACTCCGGACCACTGCCATTCAACTCAGAGGCCCAAAAAACCTTGAAAACGACACCCTACTCGAAATTTAATTTTCAACGACCGTAATGTTGGTTTTCTATATTTTTTGTGGTTTTTTCGATTTTTTGGTAATTTAAAGTGGTCGTATCGTCTTCGGACCGGTTTCATTCGATTCAGCGCCCAAAATTACATAGAAAACGACACCCTACTCGAAATTTATTTTTTATCGACCTAAATTTTGGTTTTTGGTAATTTACAATGGTTTTTTCGATTTTTAGGTCTTTAGAGTGGTCGTATCGACTTCGGACCGGTTTCATTCGATTTAGCGTCTCAAAAAACATAAATATTGACCTTTTTCGCGGCAAAAAATAATTACCCTGAATTTTGCTGATTTTTTGAAAATTTCGCTGACTCAGCAAACCGGGTTAATGACGTCACAAAAATCTGGTTTTCAATAGGGTTCGTGTCCTCCCGAAGGTTGATTTTTGTACCAAGTTTGGTTAAAAAATATTTATCCGTTCGAAAGATAGAGTGTTTACAAGAAAGTGTCTAGAAATACATATATATATTATATATATATATATACATATATAATATATATATATATATATTATATATATATATATATATATATATATAATAAAGTCTCGCGAAAAATTTTTTTTCGTCATTAGGGACTCTGAAACGGATTTGTGTCGTGGTCCGAGGTTCGAATTCCGCCATGACGCCTATCCCATTAGCGAATTTTTTCCCAAAGGAAATTCGCTAAAAGGACAGAAAAGAAATAAATAAACATTATAGTGGGATACTCCAAAAAATAAATTTAAATTAAATCCTATTCTCGCCTTTTTTTAAACTCCTACTATCTATATAGATCCCCTCTCTCAACAATAATTTCACTTCACCTATCCCTCTTTCTTCAGTATTTATACTCACTTGTTCATGTTTCTTGCTGTTTAATTTATTTGTTTTTAAAATTATAACTATATCTTATTGACAATTAGCATTAAGATGCTAGATATATAATTGTAAGTAATATAATTTTATTTATTATAAAAAATCCATATCAATTATTATTAAGTTAATAATTAAAAATTTTTTAGTTCTAACATTACCTTACCTAATATATTTGTATTGATCTATGTTGTAGATTTACATGAATATGCCCTGAGGTAGAGGCAAATATAGTGTATTAGTAGCCAGTAGTAGTTATTTTATTCCTCTTAGTGCCCAACCTTAGCATTAATATAATTATTTTTGATTGCAATATTAATGAAATTCATTTTCAGGTATGTCAGTATTAACACACGAGACAGAAGCCTGTCTCAGATCACCTACATAGGATTCACCTCACAGAACTACCCATGACTTGTAGATCAAAAACCCTACTCATTGATCTGTTTAGATCAATTAATGGTTTTAAAACAAATCTACTACAGAATTGAGTAGTTCTTCTTGAAATCAATCAATACATTCATAAAAATGGATGAAAAAATCTTTTCACCTGCAAAAATGTCACATGAGGTAAAATTTAAAATAATTCCGAGAGTCAATTCAAATTAAAAATGATGTAATGAACTTTAAAATTTTCTATTTTTGAGAAAAACCTTGATGTTAACTGTGCTGTTGTTTTTGGGTTTCATCTAATATCTTTAAAGTTGAAATTAAATTGGAAATAATTGTAAAATCTATTTTAAATAAATGTGTTAGTTATACTCAACTTTCAACTTACACATATTCTGGAAGAGTTCAGTACATAGTGTCTCTGGAGATTAAGAGGTAATTAATCAACTCTTTATGATAGTGCTAAACTGATAAGGTATAAAAGTTAAAGTCTAGAGAAGTAAGATATAAATTGACAAAGTATGCTGCCTAATTGTTCGTAACCTAATACAAACATATTTATGTGCTAATCCCTTCAGCAGGGAGCTGATCAGAATGAACCAATAGAACCCCTCTCCCCAACTGATATTTGGTGGGTTGTCAACTCATTAAAAACATAACTGCTATAATATACAATATACATCTATTGGCTCTAGTATACAATTATCATATTCTTTATATGGTTACTCTCTAGTTGGGTGACAAAAGATGTGTTGATAGTATTATATTTCATAAATAAGCTTAAACTCAATTACTCTTATTTCCTCTCTTGGTAAATTGCAATCAACCAAAAAAGTTACAATAAACAAATAAATATCCATAGAGACTCCTCCATAGGGTGAAAATACTCTAACAAGTTAACTCCAGGAAATTTACTTGGAAATAGAGGTTGTTAAACTGGGGAAAAAATAATTTTAATGTGGTATACTTATCTAGCTAGGCCATCCCAAAAGACTACAACTTCCACTATAAGAAATCAATAAGTAGTAATTTTAATCTGGTGTTCAAGAAATCGTAGAATTCATTTCAAAACATTTTTCCATTGGTTTCAAAGCACTCCTTTGTTTGGACTCTAAAAAATTCTATATTTTAGAAATGCTCATATATTTTTGAAAGCGAAAATAATTGTAAATAGTTGTTGTGAATTTTTGTATAAAATTGGAGAAATTATGAATATATTATTAAAAAAATTGAATTATACATAAGTTTTGACTTTATTATTAGAAATTAATAAAAAATAACATTAATTAATTAAGCTTTATCCTTACTTTAGTTATTGTATTTTGCTTATTCCTTATTTATTTCATTTTAATGTTATTAATTATTTATTTTTTAATATTATAATTTATCGTAAATAATTTTAATTAAACTAATATTTGGATATAGGGGAAAAGAAGACATTATTGTTAGATAAAGTAGATTTAATTGTAATTTAATTAA